>CAUYTI010094728.1:0-60752 GCA_963575145.1 Galago senegalensis
GTCCTAGAGGGAAATTTATAGCATTGGAAGCCTTCATTAAGAAAACAGAAAGAGAGGAAGCCAAGAACTCAATGGATCATCTCAAGCAACTGGAAAAGGAAGAATATTCCAACCCCAAACCCAGCAGAAAAAAAGAAATAAAATTAGAGCAGAATTAAATGAAATCGTTTTGTTTCACTACTGACTTCTAAAGGAGATTTCCCTGAGGTTTACCTAATACACAAATTTTGTTTTTCCTCTATTACATCAATAAAATATTTACTATTCTAAATGGCATACTCTTATTACATGTTTCTCCCAAAATATATTTCCCTGTTTGTTTTTCCTCTATTACATCAATATTTACTATTCTAAATGGCGTACTCTTATTACATGTCTATCCCAAAATATATTTCCCTCTGTTTGGACTTTTGCCAATTCATAGAGCATTAATCCACATTCCATCTAATTCACAGTATCCTGATTTTCCAGAAAGTAGGTGCCAAGGAGAATCAGAGAAAAAGGATAACGATCAGGTAGACCGTATGTCAGTAGGGGCAGCAGCCAAAGGAGGAGGCTGAATTCACTCATCTCTTACAGGCACATGCCTTAGGAGAAGTTTCAAAATACAATATGCAATTTAGATTTAGTCATAGTCAATGTAAATGAAAAATGTCAAAGACATGGTTTATACTTAGGCTTGTTGATACTTATTAACTGCAGTGACAACCTGACTTAGACTCTAGAAGTCCACCAAAGGTAAAATGCTTTGGGGAGAAAAGGAGAACAAAATCTGATATTTTCTTTCTCATTTTCATTTTCTTAGTCTATCTTAAATTTAGCCTTCTAGGCCACACACCCCAACCCCCCAAGTAAAAGCCAAACAGATAAGAAAAAATTTGGCTTCATTCTCAGCTGGGAGCCAAAGTCAATCTTTCTGAGGTCCGCAGCCCATTCTGTAACAGAATGAAAGGCAAGGAGTTTTGGAGAATGTTAAAAGCAAACAAACAAAACTGCAACCATTGACTACAATGTACTGAGGAATGTCTACTGAATTACTTCAGGATTATAAAGTTCTTCTTAAGAGCAATCAAAATAATGCATTTATAATGTTTGGCTAAAATAAGTATGAAATTTGTGACTATGATATGAAATGAAGCTCATTTCAAACAATAGGGAACTGAGTCTATGGCATATGTTTCATCAGCTCTTTTCTCTGACCAGCTGCAGCTATTTAATAACTGGATTACTCATCCATATTCTGCAAATAACCTGTGAGTTGACTGAATTCAGTCTGTTTCCTTTGCTTGGTTTACATGTGTAGGCACATTGAAAGTAACCTGAACAATTGAACGGTATGAGCTAAACAGGTATGGGGAGTGAGAGAGGTAGCTTGATTTGTGTTCTTAAAAGCTTCTAATACTTTATCATGCATGTAGACTGAATATATGTGTGTTTAAAAGACTCAGGAAAGTGGAGAAAAGAGCCTTCTAAGTATTATTTAATTAAAACACAAAGCCCAGTATTGGAAATGCCATAGCAAACACCAAGTTGAAACAATAAAAAAAAAAGTGATATGTCCCCAAGTAGTAAAGTGTAGAGTACATATGTCATTTGTGGTTAATATGGTAAATTTCTGGTTTTACATTTAAGTTTTCCATTTTCAATTGAAATATTATGTCATGGAGACATTGACTTGAACTATATTTAGTATTCAATGAACTAATTATGTTTCTAGTGAAGTATCTAACCTAACTTCCCTGATATCCCTGTGACTATATAACAAAGTCACAAATGATATGAACTGCGTGGAAGTGAATTCTTTTAAAATTCAGATTGATTTACCAATCCTCATGGACATTTATGAATATTCTGGTATCAGAGATGTGATAATCTAGTGTATTGTTTAGCTATTGCCAAAATTTATGCATTGTACTGGAGCTTCTAGTTGGTTATAATTAAGGAAATTAAGGAGATAAAATTAGAAGTGACTTATTTGTATCCATACAGACTGAAATATATCTAGACCCCTGTCTTAGCAATAGCACTTATCTTAGGTTGGGTTCTTCTAAAACCAGATCCTGAGACAATGATTTGAGTGCACATAGCTTCTTTGGAGGTGATCTTAATAATTACTAAAAGGAAAATGAGGAAATAGTACAGAAAAAGGAAGGAAGCCAGTAAAGACTACATAGTAAACAAGTTACCTAAGAGCAATGGTAGTACAATCCCACTGGGAGACAGTAGAGGAGACCCTTCAGAACTGTCCCATCAGAGAGCCAAGGAGATCTGTAGTATTTATCTGTCATTTCCTATTGCCATTTATGGATGGCTTTTCCAGTAAGGCCTAACTCCCCCAGATGGGCCTGGCACACTTGAGCAAGCTCTTATGACTAGAGATTGACCTCTGAGAGAGAAACAGAGTTTGTAGTAAGATGTCCTTGGTTCACAAGTGGGACACTGACAGAGCCTGTGATGGCACTATTATTACCCCAAACATCAGAAGCCCCATAAATAAAAAAATCCAAGTGGTAGGTTAGAACTTTGGACCATAAATTAGAAATCCAAGTTCCATTAACTGACCTTTAGAAAAGGAAAGTGATCAGTATTTTGCCAGTGTTCCTCAAAATAGCGGCTTATACAAGATAGTCTAAAGACCCTGGTAAACAGATTTCCTTACCATTTTTTCCAGCTGAGCCTGTGGTATGCTAGCGCACTTTAAACAGAAAGCCTCACTGCTATTGACTGGCTTTCCTGAATTTGCTGATGCCTGGGGTGCTTCATTTACACATGCACTTTATAACTGAAAGAGTGGTCCTTGGAGAGGAGTCATTTTAATTAGCAGCAACTTGAAGACAGCCTTTCCTCTCTCCCCTCAGTAACCCAAATGAACCAAGAAATAAGCTTATAAAGTCTTGTCCCAAAGGTTTCTCAGCTGGCAGATGATCAACATGTACAGAGGCAATAACACTGGACAACTATTTTATACTCAGGCAGATTTTTTAAACTGTTAATTACACACCAGCTAAAAGGCGAAGGAAGTCTCATGGACACTAGAATCATTTCTAAGTTGTTGTCAACACTGTTTGGTCTACTCTGAAACCACAGAGACTTCAGAGAAAAAATATTCATGTGCATTCAGAGATAAACTTTTGCAAAAGGTTCTTTACTCTTTGAAGAGTTTCTCTCTTCCAACCAGCCTTAATTTTTCTTGTCTCAAAGTTGAAGAAATCCTTAAATATGCAGCTCTTTTAGAATGAAACAGAAACAGAACTGACACTGAAACCATATAGCACAAGATAGTAAAATGTAACAAACACGTTCACTCCCATCTGTACACTTTTGCGATCAGATTTGCATTTTAGATGAGGGTATTAGGTCCATTCCATTTTAGCCTGGTTATGTCTATTTTGTTTCTTTTAGGATGATAATGTTTTATCTTGCTTTCCTCTTCCTTTCTTTGGACCAGTCTTAGCCTAACTCTTAGAACGGATTGAAAGGCTTCAGGAACATGCCTCATTCCATGTTGCTACATTCTCACTCTTCTAAAATATGGCTCAACATCCATAACCCAGGCTAGGCTGTACCAGGAGGATGGGTAAGGGAGGTTCTGATATGAAGAACAGAGTTCTAACAGCTGAGCCCTTTCTTGCAAGGTAAGGTTTTCAGAAGAGCCTTTTGTAATGGCATTTTGTAATCATTCTTTTGTTTGCCAGAAACAAGTTGTCTGCTGCTATATTTTCACAGTAACTAGTATCATTTTAGAGATGCTCTTTTTACTTGCAAGTCAGATGGCACATTTTAAATCTTGTTCTCTTGTAAAATGCCACTATAGAGAGCATTATATAAATTCAAGGCATGTACAATACTGTGCACAATTCTTATTGAATAAAAATAGATTTTAGAGCCATATAGTTAGTGTATCACCATCTAATAACAGCCTATGAAAAATGAAACACTCAGGCAGTTCAGCAAGTTGTCCCAGCTCCATTAAGTCAAGCATACAGCATTCTGATAAATCATTTAAATGCTTCATTACATTGTTTTCACATTTGGTCTGGTGACTTGTGGTTTCATGGCAGTAAAGCCATGGAACCCCACTGATTCTCTGAAAATGTTGCTTTCATTTTTGAGGACAGTGCTCTCTTTAAGTTAGTTTCCCAGCATTGATAGATTAATTGGCACAGACCTCGACTATGTTACATGCCTACATTAATTGGTTGTTGAGAAAATAATGCCAGACTCATTTAAAGATGAAGAAATGTCTAAAACAAAGCTTTGTGACTATTGTGAAATGATTCAACACAGTAATATCATGCCGAACCTGCATTTTCTGAAAATAGAAAGTCCGTTTTATTGTTAGAAAATAATTTGAAAAACTCTCAGACCATTAAATGAGATGCACTGCCACACAAACATTTTATAAACTTGAAGAAGTTGAATAATTTTTATTTTTCATGTCCATTACAGTTCTCTTTTAAGTGTCTCAAACCTACATGGATTTTCTTGGCATTTCTGCATGTGGCTTTTCCAGGACCATCTGATGATACTATTATAAAATGTGATTAGGGAGTTTGAGCAAGAAGGAAGTTGGCTGAAGGTTGCTATCAATTAGATGAAAATTCAGATGGAGACTATAGACTACTAGGCTACTCAGATTGAGTAATGAATAATTGTCCAAACTTTCAAAAAGACATTTAGAATGTAATTTCATTGTGGATTTTTGTTAACTTGAAAACTGGTGGATGTATCAAGTCTACCTGGACGCCTACATACATACACCTCCATGACAATGCAATTTCCTAATCTGAGGAGTGGAGTAGGAACTGAGGTTGAAGTTGAAATATAGTTTAAAGCCATCACCAATATGTAACTCAATAGGTCAAAGAAGCTCACACCAAAGAATGGCCCTATAACTACTAGTCCTAGTGGTCTCACAATCCTGAAAATGATGGAGGAAAAGTTCTCTCATATTTTCTTAATTTAGTAGAAAAAAATAACAGACTAGCCATCTCCTGAGAGCAACATTTATTTCAACCTAATGGAAGGAGATTAGGTTCTTTGCTTGTTTTTTTAATGGGTTGATATAAAATACTAATATTCCCCAGTTTAAAATTATATTGCAAATATTCCCTGTGAGCATATAAGTACATAACAACAATTTAATTGTTTTAAAAGGTGAAATGCAGAAGAAACAACTATCTACAAAATTGGATCCTTTGTTTTCATGTGTTACTTTAATTACAGTCATTTGAATGATTTTACCAATTGCATGTCCTATTTTTCTTCAAAGCAATATAAGTGCAAATAAATAATTCAGGAAAAGATGTGACCATGCAGGCCCAGAAATATTTGAATGGTTTGAGTGATTACAAAATGAATATAATTCAACATTTATTATTAAACTTCATAACCAAAGGTGAAAGTATAAGTAAGTCTTTAGCATTAAAAGGGAAAATGTATACCAATCCCAGGAGATGAAATTGCACTACCTAGAATAGACCACAAACAATGGGAAAATAAAAAGTCAAAGAATTATAATAAAATTTCCCATTAGAAATTGGAAATCTGAAATTTAGATAATGTTAGTGATTTGGTCCAAATCACACACAAGAGTCTATGATAAAGGGCAATGTTATCCCAGCATCTGAGTTACAGACTGCTTTGTAAATAGACGGTGGTGTGTCTCATTCAGAAGTGCATTGAGGTGTCCAAACACACAGAATTGAACTTCTAAATTTCTAAAGAAAATAAAGCAGTCAAATGTGCCCACAGAAAATAGAAAAACCAAATTACATATCCACTCTGTGAAAGGAACTCTTCAGCAACTATGAGTCATAAACTGAAAATTAGTTCTGTGTTTAATTGAAAGAAAACTAAAGCCAAATTAAACCAATTTAGCATTATCATTTTTACACATTAAACAAATATTATTAAGGAAACAATCAACAGAGTGAAAAAGCAACTTACATAATGGGAAAAAATTGCAAACCACATATCTGATAAGTCAGTAAGATCCAAAATATATAAGGAAGTTGCACCACTCAAGAGGAAACAAAAAGTGCAATTTTAAAGTGGGCAAAGGACTTGAATAGATGTTTCTCCAAAGAAGACATACAAATGGCCAACAGGCATATGAAAAGATGCTCAACATAACTAATCACCAGCAAAATACAAATCAAAACCATAAGGAGACATCTCAAATACTTTAGGATGGTCATTATTTAGAAAATAGTAAGCAAAGAGGATGTGGATAAAGTGGAACCATTGTATACAGTGGGAATATAAAATAGTGCAGCCACTATGGAAAACAGTACGGACACTCCTCAAAAATTTTGAAATGGGACTACCTTATGATTTGGCAATCCCACTACCAGGTATTCAAAAGAATTAAAATCACAGGCCAGGTATGGTGGCTCATGCCTGTAATCCCAGCACTTTGAGAAATCGAGGTGGGAGGATCACTTGCCACGAGTTTGAGACCAGCCAGGCAAATGATTATGACACTGCACTCTATCCTGGGTGACAGAGAAAGATTCTATCTCAAATAAAATAAAATAGAAATTGAAATCAGGATCTTAAAAAGATATTTGCACCCCCATGTTCACTGTAGTCTTACTCACAATAGCCAAGATGTAGAAACATCGTAAATGTCTATCAGTGGGTGAATGGATAAAGAAAATGTGATATATGCAAGTATATATATGAAGTCCAATTTATCAGTTTGTTCTTTTATGGATTTATGCTTTTTATGCCAAGATAAGAAGTCTTTGATTAACCCAAGATCACAAAGTTTTTCTTCTATGTGTTCTTCTAGAAGTTTTATAGTTCTAGGTTTGATCTATGATTTGATATTTATATATAATATAAGGTATGGATAAAATTCCATATCATTGCATATGGATATCAAATTATTCCAATATCTTTTGTTGGAAAAAAATACTTTCTACACCGAACTGCACCTTTGTCAAAAATCAGTTTTCATGTGTGTGCTGGTCTCTTTTTGGACTCCATATCACTTACTTCATTGTCTATCTTTGTACCAATACTACATAGTCTGGCTAATTCAACCACAAGTCTTGAAATTGGATAGCTTTAGCTCTTCAGCTTTGTTCCTTTTGAAAATTGTTTTGATGATTCAGGACCTTTTATATTTACATATAACTTTTAGAATCACCTTATCATTTTGTACAAAAGAAAATGCTGAATTTTTGAATGGGGTTGTGTTGAACCTAAAAGTCAACTGGGGAGAACTGATATCTTAACAATAATATGTCTTATGACCCATAAAGATGGTCTGTATTTCCATTTATTTAAGTCTTCTTTATTTTGACAGTATTTTATAGAGCAATTTATCAATTTGTTCTTTTAGGGATTATGCTTTTAGTGATTTTATATTTTTAGTATACAGGTCTTTCACATGGCGTCATGTTAACCTGAAGTAGTTTATATTTTTACGCTATTTTAAATGCTAATTCCTAAATCTTAATTCCTGGATTTTATTATAGAAACATACAGGAACATTGATTTTGCATATTGATCTTGTGTTCTATAAATTTGCTAAACTCACCTTTCAGTTCTAGTAGTTCTGGTAAATTCCATCAGATTTCCTACATTGACAACCACATCTTTGAATAAAGGCAGTTTTACTTATACCTTTACAATCTGGAGGCCTTTTATTTCTTTTTCTTACCTTATTGCACTGACTAAAACTACCAGTATGATGTTGAATACAGAGCACACATTCTTTTTTTTTATTAAGTCAAATTCACATAGATCATGAATACAAATTCTTGTTTTGTTCCTAATCTTAGAGTAAAACATTCCAGTTTTTTGTGATTAAGTATGAAGCTAGCTGTATGATGTTCAATTGTTTTGGATGTTGCCAGTGTTTTGGATTTTAGTCATTCTAAGAAGTTTATAGTCATATCTCTCATTTTTCTTTCAATGTCTATTTCCTTTTGTTAACTGATGTATTGGAAAGTATTTAGGTATTGCTTTCTTCATATGTATCCAGTTTGGTAGATATAGTGCTTCTTTAGTTTATGGTTTAATGTCTTTCATCACTTTGAGCAATTTTCAGCCATTATTTCTATAATAACCTCTGATCATCCTTATTTTCCTTTCTTTCTGGGAGCCCAATCATATATGAATTAGACCTTTTCATTGTGCCTCAAAAGCCTCCAGTGCTTTTTCTAAAAATTCCTGCCTTTTAATTTTCAGTGATTCAGTCTAGTTTTATTATGATCCAAACTCTAGTTAAATAATTGTATATCCTTTTGCATATAATTTGTAGCTAAAATAATCCACTGATTTGTAATCTTAACTCTTTGCTTTTATTTCTGTAATTTCCATTTGCTCTTTTTTTTTTTTTTTGCATTTTTTGGCCAAGGCTGGGTTTGAACCCACCACCTCTCGTATATGGGGCTGGCACCCTACTCCTTTGAGCCATAGGCACCACCCTCCATTTGTTTTTTAAGTTTCCATTTATGTACCAAAATTCTCCATCTTTTCTTTAAATTCCTTGTATTATTATAAATTTAAAATTATTGAAAAATACCTCCATTATATGGACCTCCTGTGAGTCTATTATTGTCTGCTTTCTCTCTCTCACTCTTATTTTTTTGTAGAGACAGAGTCTCACTTTGTTGCCCTCGGCAGAGTGCTGTGGCATCACACAGCTCACAGGAACCTCCAACTCCTAGACTTAGGCGATTCTCTTGCCTCAGTCTCCCGAGTAGCTGGGACTACAGGTGCCTGCAACAATGCCTGTTTAGCCTTTTGTTGCAAGTTGGCCAGGGCCGGGAATCATTTTTTTCCTTATATGCCCAGTTGTTTCCAGATTGACTATTCAACATTTTATATTAAAAAATGAAGAGATAATTTGAGGTTTTAAATGATGTAATCTTCCTCCAGAGGGCAATTTATTTTTATTTTTCCTTCAATAGGTAGGTATTTTAGGGAACTAGAAATCTGAGAGTCACTTAATTCAGTCAGGGATGATACTACTCAAAGCCAAGCTTTAGCATCACTGAGAGTTGAAACCTTTCATTTCACACTTAATCTTACAGCATAGTACTTTGGAACTCTAACAGAAATCCTGGGGTACATCTTTGGCCCCCTCCTCCTTGTCAGTCTTGAATTCCAATTTTTGTTTGAGGAGTCCTCTGGGTGTATTGGAAACTCTGTGCCACTTAGTAGCCTCTCAACCACTGCTTTTGAATCATCAAATTCCTTGAGGCAAAAACTAGCACCAAATTCCAGGCTCACTCCTCTGGCTTTTCCTCTCTAGAGAATCTTAGTGCCAGTAATCTTTGCATTTTCATATTTCTCCCATGCCTTCAAATAGAGCCTTTTAATATTTTGTTCAAATTTTCTAGTTGTTCTCAGTGAGGGTGTTGTTACTTTGCTAGAAGTTGGATTCCCTTTCTATCTATGAATGATAGACGTAGGTTCAAACATTTATTGAATCTTTCCTATGTATTGGGTGCTAAATAAAAGGCTCATAGATATCGTGGCTCATATAGCCCCCATAGTAATCGGTACACGAATTTCCATTTTGCAGATAAAGGTAAAGATAGTGCCTAAGAATGTATATCTAGCAAGTTCTACATGTATAATTTCATGCATTTAGTTCTATTTTTGTCCCCATAGCTTGTTAGATATCACCAATTATTTTCAGGAGGAATGAAACATGCTCCTATACTAGAAAATGCAGCTCTAATCACAGCTATAGAAGGTAAAACTTTCCCAATGCCTGGCATTCCAGTTACGTAGTACATCTGCTTTATTTACTTCAAACTACTTTCTTTTGCCCAATTTTCATTGGAAAAGTTTCCAAATGCACTAAAAACAAAGAGTGCACAGAAACAAAGTTGAAGGGACCTACTACATATTTTCAATCATTTTAAACATTTTGTCATTAAAAAAAAATCTATCCCACTTTATCTTTCTTTTTTGCTATAGCCTTTTAAATGATATTCTAGATTTTACCCTCTAACTACTTTAGCATGCATCTCTAAAAAAATAACAATATTTTCAGTTTATATTTTTAAAGGGTTCTACTGAATGTATCTTGCTCATTGTAAATTGAAGTTCTATTTTTTTTTTTTAAAGGGTCAGCATCCCAGGAGCTCCATTCTAGGTATATAATGAAGAGAATTGAGTGTGTGTTCACTAAAATATATATACAAGAATATTCATAAAAGCTGTTTTCATAATAGTCTAAACTTGAAAACTACCCAATATCCAGCAGTAGAATGTATAATTATAGTATATTCATATGAAAGCAATACTACTACCATATAAAATATGAATAGATTTCATAGATATCATGTTGAATAAAATACATGCTATATTACTGCATTGACAGAACTTCAAAAATAGGCAGAATCAATTCATAAGTGATAGACCTTAGGAAAACAAATAACTTTGAGAAGGAGAATTGATTGGGTAGGAACATTTTAGAATATTGGATATTTTGATCTGGGTGGTGTCACAGAGGTGAATGCATATGTAAAAATCCATAGAGTTTGTGCCTTTTACCCTTTATTGAAGTATTACATTCAACTTTTCAACACAAAAGCAATTTTAATGAAGGAACAACGTGTATGCTCTAGATCAGGAGTTGGTAAATTTTTTTCTCTAAAGGGCCAGAGAGTATTTTTGGCTTTGTGGCCCACATGGTCTCCATCACAGCTACTCACTTACAGCACAAAAGGAGCCATCAATGATACATAAACTCATGAATGCATTCTAATAAAACTTTATGCATGGACATTGACATTTAAATTTCACATAATTTTCACTTGTCGTGATATATTCTTCTTCGTTGTACTTTTTAAAACTATTTGAAAATGTAAAAATAATTCAGTCCATGGGATACATGAAAATAGGCAGTGCACTCTATTTGACCCATAGGCTGTGGTTTGCCAACCTCTGCTCTAGGGGTGAGCGTGTAAATACATCGAGGATGTATATAAGAATATGGGCATTAGAACTTGAGCAGCTCTAAAAAACCCGAAAGGCCAAAAATAGAACTGACATTCACACAAGAAAGATTTATTTTAGTCTTTCTGCGATTGTAGAGAGAGAATATAAAAAAGCCAGTGTTCCATGGCGATCGGTTACAGTGGTCAGAAATGGGAATATATATTGTTATTTTCACACGATGATTTACCATGAAAATAAATAATGCTCTGGAATTGTTATCATTAGACTACTGTAAAAGCATTTAACATTTTCTTCCCCCTGTGCTCTTTATTTACCTGAAAGTTTTACTACGCACAATGGTGACAGTAGTAATTTGGGATTTCAGAGAGATGGCACTAAATGCAGGCAGTTTGTGTGTGGAATATCTCAACTGAACGTCCCTCACCGGCCTATCTCCAAAGCAGGCTCCTTTCATGTACGTGTTTTTCTCTAGCTTGGAGGTATTCACTGAAGTGGTGATAATAATAAGATTTGGCACTTATATGGTGTTTTCTCCTTTCAAAGTGCTTCTTTCTAAAAAGAACCTAAAGCATACACTTTAAGTTCATCTTCTTTTCACAGCAATAGGAGCCACAATCTTTACTAACTCCAGAGAATAGCTGCAGCCTATTTGAAAACACGTACTGAGTTTGCTACCAGAAAATTCTGCCTGTGACCAGCTTTTGCCTTAAAAAATGATGCATTTCATCTTTTTTTTTTTTTTTTTTTTTAGGACAATCATTTTGTTTGTTTGGTTTTTGTCTCTCTCTCTCTTTTTTTTTTATCAAGGAGAAAATATTGACAAAAGGTACTTGTTCTTTTAATTCAGTCTTTTCTGTTCTTCCATTATACAAAAACTAACTATATTAACGGAAGTTTAAGTTTACTCACCCAACCTAATTATCTCTTTGTAGAACTTGACTTATTTCAATAGTTCTATTCAGAAAAACACTGCATGGCCGATTCATCTGGATAATTATTTTTGTATGCTACCAAAATTTATTTCATTCCTATATGATAAGCACTACAGGAATAAGGAAGAATTATGTAAGAGCTTCTTCAGAAAGTTTACGGCCCTGTGGAAGAAGTAGACATGGAGGATAGGCCCCATCTCTGATCTCTGTAGTCAGTTCTTTTGGATAATACTTTCCCTCAGGCACATAGGTGCCATCTTCTTATAGTAGTGCCTGGTCCAAGAATTACTTGGGATAACATTTTGCATTCTTGAGGTGGATTTCTCTTCTCCCTGTCACCAACCCCCTGCCACTACCTGCTCTGGCCTTTTGGCTTTAACCATCTGCTTTGATTTGACCTCTATGGTTTGCTGGACTCAGTTTCACATTGGACTCAGCTATGCATGGTCCCTTGATTTAAGCCATGATGAGGCTTCAGGGGAAAGAATTGTTCCATTCGTTTTAGACTCAAAGGATCATGATAGCCTGGTAGACCACCAGCCTGGGCAGAAAGTTCTAGACATATACCACAAATACGGATAATACATTTGAGTTGAACAATTGTGACTATTGGCAGTTGTCTGGCTTAATTTGATGGTCCTTAGAAAATAAAAATCCTCATCCAAAATAGACAAAATACAGGCAATAATGATATACACATTACTCTTGGCCTTTTTTCCAGATTCATACATATAGGAAGCAAGCTTTCCTGCATATACCCAAGCAAGCAGAGCTTGAAATCTTGCTGGCTACAGTTTGCTGTTCCATTAATAATTTCATCAATTGCTATACTAAAGTTTTGAAATCAAGTTCCCCTAATCTTTGGGTAGATACCCATTTTCATGCTTCAAGCTCAGGAAATTTCTCATACCCAAAAAGCTCTTTTTTCTTCCATAGACATAACCTATTTCTCATTAAGTTTAGCAGAGTAGCTGAGCCAGTGAATAGAGCAGCCAAAAGGATAATAATGGTGAGGTGTTCTCTTTGTGGGGCTACATCAATTCAAGCAGGAAAATCAATGCACCTGGGGGGAGAGTACAATACTATTCCAGCATCATTAACGCTCAGAAGGCAACAAGAATCACAGGGAGAAAAACTCTCTCAGCTTTGGTCATGCAGAGAAACAACAGCTGAGGTGAGGTGACTAAGCTCTCCCTCAGTCCCTTAGAAGAGCATGTCCATTTGAGAGGCATCCCCAAGTTTACTGTCAGCAACTCCAGCCACTAAAATTAAAGCCACATATTTAAAATACTCTGGGCTTTAAAAGGCTTTGCCATCTTTGTTTTTCATCACACTGACTTTGGAAGGAAAGCTAGATAGTGAGAGTTTCCTTGCTTTTCTGGTAACAAAGCTTGAGAGATGGGGAATTCAGAAAGGAAATGTTGTGTAGCCAGAAATAGACCTTATTAAAGTGAAAGGTTCTACCTTTCTAGCTGCCTTTCCTACTGAGTTGTGCAATTTCTGTTTTGAAATTTGAAGGTCTTCCTTGGAAGGTCTTCCTATTCTTACCACTACTAAAAGAAACTGCTTTGAGAGTAAATAATCTCTCTATGAATTCCCCCACATTAAATGGAAAAAATGAAGGGTGCTCAGAAGAATTATGAAGAGTAAGTCAGCCCCTCTCAGCAATGTGTAAAGTCCTCCTAGAAAGGAGAATCTTTGCTATACAGCCCCTCATATTCGTTAGCTATGCTATAATAATGCTGAGTAACAAATACAGCCAAAATTCTGTGGCTTAAAGCAGGTATTCAGATTAGCTATACCTTAGCTGGGCTGAAATGGACTCCAGGCTCTATGTCAGCAGTCCTTAACCTGTGAGTCATGACCCCTTTGTAACAGTGAAAATACATCATGGCATTAGGAAGGTTGAGAACCACTGCTCCAGTCTCCAGGTTGGATTCAGGTATTTTCTCACATCTCCACATTCTCATTGACCTGGATAGGGTTGAGGGATGTCCAACTTTTATGCTGCTCTGCCATGCATTGGAATAAGATTGGTTTGGGGCCACATATTAGATATACAAACACTAACAAAAGCTGATTAGTGAAAACAAGGACTTTGCATAATTTAGGTGATATCCAATGCCACAGATAAGAAACATGTCCTCACACAATTCACATGCAACTTACATGCCGCAGGTTGGACCCTCATAGGCTGTTCTCATTGCGATCACAGGAACACAAGAGGATAAACACAGACATGTCAGCAAGTTTAAAACTCAGAGTGTCATAGTTGTTGACACTCTATTGGTCAAAACAAGTCACATGGCCAAGCTTAAATATACATTCCACCCACTATGAGGTCAAAGTAAGAATGTAGATATACAAGGAAGAACGTGAAGTATTCGGAGCAGTGTCTCAATCTACTTTACCTCCAAATAGAAAGGTTATTCTTTAGTTGTTAACTGAAAGATTGTTATAATAATGGCTAATATTTATTTCTCTTTGAACACTGTAAGCAAAAAGTATCCAGTTTCTCACTTAATTAGCCTCATTTCATTTATTAAGACTGATGGAGTTTAACTGCTTTCATGGGTAGTTATACAATTCAGCTAGGTTTAAGAGGAAAGAAAGATTTTCCTCGATGGCTTCAAAAGCCTAAACTGAGCTGTCCAATATGATAGCCACTTGTGGCTATCTGAATTCGAATTTCAGTTAATTAAAATGAAATAAAATCCAAAACTCAGTTCTTCAGTCACAGCAGCTCTATTTAAAGTACTCAATAGCCTAGGCAGAGTAATTAGTCAAGAAAAAGAAATACAAGTTACATAAATTGAAAAGGAAGAAGTTAAATTGTCCCTGTTTACAGATGGCACAGTCTTATATATAGAAAACTCTAAATGCCACCCAAAAATTATTAGAACTAATAAACAAAATTAGCAAAGTTACAAGAGACAGAACTGACATACAAAAATCAGTGGTACTTTTATACACTAAACTATTTGAAAAAGAAATCAAGAAAATGATTTACAATAGCTATGAAAAGCAAAATACTTAGGAATAGATTTAACCAAGGATGCAAAAGATCTCTACACTGCAAACTATAAACCAATGATGAAAGAGATTGAAAAGACGCAAATAAATGTAAGGATGCACATGTACATGAAATTAATAATGTTAACATGTTCATACTACTTAAAATGACATACAGATTCAATACAATCCCTGTGAAAATATCCAGGACATTCTTTAGAGACACAGGAAAAAAAATCCTAAAATACGTGTAAATCCCCAAGACACTGAAATTACCTTGGCTAAGTAATGTTGAGCAAAAATAACAAAGCTGGAAGCATTGCACTACCTGACTTCAAAATGTACTATAATAGCATGGTAATTAAAACAGCATGGTAGTGATATTTAAAAAAGACACATAGATCAATGGAACAGGAGAAAGCCCAGAAATAGACCCACATGTTCACAGCCAACTGGTTTTTGACAAGGGTACCAAGAACACACAATGAGGAAAGGGCAGTCTCTTCAATAAATGGGGTTAGGCAAACTGGATTTCCACATGTAGAAGAATGTAACTATATATAGTTTCACACTATATACAGAAATCAACTCAAAATGCATTAAAACCTTTAACGTAAGACCCCAAACTATGAAACTTCTAGAAGAAAACATAGGAGAGAAGTTCTACCATGTTGATCAGGACAATTATTTTTTTTGGATATGACACCAAAAGCATAAGCAACAAAAGCAAAAATAGACAAGCAGGATTACATCAAACTAAAAGTCTTCTGCCTCACAAAGGAAACAATCAACAGAGGGAAGAGACAGCAGCTATGAAATGGGAGAAAATATTTGCAAATTATACACCTGATAAAGGGGTTAATATTCAAAATATACACATATAAGGAACTCAATCAACTCAATCGCAAGAAAACAAATAACCTGATTTTAAAATGGGCAAAGAACACAAGTAGGCATTTCCCAAAAGAAGGCATACAAATGGACCACAGTTATATGAAAAAAAATGCTCAGTATCTCTAATTATCAGGGAAATACAAATTAAAACCACAGTAAGATATCACCTCACTCCCTTAGCATGGCTATTACAAAAAAGACAAAAGATAATGAGTGGAGGATATGGAGAAAAGGAAACTCTTGCACACTGTTGATGGGGATTTCAATTAGTATAGCCATTGTGGAAACCAATATGTAATTTCCTCAAAAAATTAAAAATAGACCATTCTACCCAGCAATTCCACTACTAGGCATATATCCAAACCAGTTTTTTTTTTTAATGTGAAAATTCATTTTTTTACTAGCTTGCCATTTTATGGGGTTTTAAAAAATAATTTCACATTAATATGAGGGTACAAACAGTTAGGTTACAATGTTTGCTTTGCTAGTTAAGGTCCCTGTTGTAACTGTGCCCCTCACCAAGCAGGTGTGCCTCAAATCAGCATTTCAAAGAGTTACTTGCACCCTCATGTTTACTACATCGATATTCACAATAGCCAAGATATGGAGTCAAACTACTGTCCATCATCAGTAGATGAATGAATAAAGCAAACATGGTATATATACACAATGGCATACATACCATTCAGCCTTTAAAAAGAAGGAAATCTGTTACTTGCAACAAGAAGGGATGAACTGGAGGACATTATGTTTAGTGAAAGAAGCCAGGCAGAGAAAGATAAATACCATGTGATCTCATTCACATGTGGAATCTAACAAAGTTGAACTCAGAAGCAGAGAGTAGAATGGACCGGGGAGATTTAGGGGTGAGTTGTGTTGGGGAGATGTTAGTCAAATGGTACAAAATTTCAGCTAGACAGATAGAATTAGTTCAAGAGATATATAACACGGTGACTATAGTTAAGTAACAATATATTGCATATATATTTTTTTCTGAGACAGAGTCTCACTCTGTTGCCCAGGGTAGTGTGCCATGGCATCAGCTTAGCTCACAGCAATCTCAGACTCCTAGGCTCAAGTGATCCTTCTGCCTCCATCTCCTTAGTAGCTGGGACTACAGGTGCCTGTGACAACTTCTGGCTAATTTTCTACTTTTAGTAGGCACAGAGTTTCACTCTTGCTCAGGCTGGTCTTTAACTCCTGGACTCAAGAGATCCTCCTGCTCCAGCATCCCAGAGTGCTAAGATAATAGGTGCGAGCCACCACACCTGAATTCTTGACAAATGCCAAGAGAATGGATGTGCTCTTATGACAAAAAGAAAAAAAAAAGAATATGTTCCAGCTCCATCCATGTAAACATGAAGGAGGTAAAGTCTCCATCTTTCTTTAAGGTTGCATATTATTCTGTGGTATACATATACCATAATTTATTGATCTATTCATGGATCAATGGGCACTTGGGCTTCTTCCATGATTTAGCAATTGTGAATTGGGCTGCAATAAACATTCTGGTACAAATATCTTTGTTATAATGTGATTTTTGGTCTTCTGGATATATACCTAGTAGAAGAATTGTAGGATCAAATGGCAGGTCTATTTTTAGTTCTCTAAGTATTCTCCATTGGTGGGACCACACCTATGGTCCATCTTATAAGGGCACATGTGAATCTTTCTAAATGTAGAATATAAATGTCTCAACACAATAACTAAGAAAATGCCATGAAGGCTATGTTAATCATTTGGTGAAAATATTTCAAATTGTATATAAAACCCCATGACTGCATTAATGTACACAGCTATGATTTAATAAAAAAAAACAACTAGATTAAGTAATGCTTATTAGTTACATTTAGTCATTATACAATTTATATCTACTTCAAAACATTGTGTTGTACAAGATTAAATATATAGTTTTATCAGTTAAAAAATAAAATTAAAAGAAACCCATTCATAAAATCTAGCAAATATGCCCCAGAGAAACTCTTTGCATTACTTATCTTTAGCATAGTTTTTATTTAATGACCTCTTATTTTCCTTGTTGGAATCTCACTTGGAAGCACAGGTAGGATGGTATTTGGTCTATTATCTCAGCCACATTGGGAGTGACCAAACAGTGTTTGTTGAATAAAACAAAATAATTAAGCAAAGGGATGACTATAATATTGAATTTCCTACAAAATTTTATATCATGTTAAAAACATCAAAGAAATATATAAATGTCAAAAACGTACCCAATAGCTACATGTTGCTTGTGGCTAACACATTGAATGTGAACCTCTGTCATATTTTCCCCATTTATTGCCCTCATAGCACAAATCACATTTCAAAATTATCTTACATATTTGTATTCATGTTTACTTTCTTGCTTTCCCTGTGGTAGACTAAATACTACATCCCGGGATCTGTGTTAACTTATATGGAAAGGCACCTTTGTAGATGCAATTACATTAAAGATCTTGAGCTGAGGAGATTACCCTGGATTATGTGGGCGCATTCAGTGTAATCACAAAATTTCCTACGAGGAGGCAGGAGGGTCAGAGTCAGACAGAAGGTGATGCAATGGTGGAAGCAGAGGGACAGAAAGAAAAAGATTTGATATACTGTGCTCCTGTGTTTGAAGTTACAGGAAAGGGGCCATGAGCCAAGGAATGCAGACAGCCTCTAAGGGAACAGATTCTTCCCTAGAGCCTCGGGAACATAGCTGTGCATCCATTTCAAGTATTTACCTCTAGAACTAAAAGAAATTAAACATGTGTTGTTTTAATCCATTGATTTCATGTACTTTGTTACAGCAACTCCCCATTAGAATGTAAGACCTACCATGTATGAAGGAGGGATCTCGAATTTATCATTCACTACTATATCTATAGCACCAAATATGATACCTAAGAGCAGATACTCATAATTATTTGAGAATTAATAAATGTAAGGATATAAAGGTTAACATATGCCCCCAAAGACCTTTCTAATACCAGTGCCACATATCCAAAATCTCCACCACCAGAAGTTATCAGTTTTTGCATTTCATTTCTAGAAAATCCCTGGAAGAGACATTTTCAGAAAATACTAGAAGAGATAAAAGCTTAAATGAGGTTGGGATATTGAATGAGCAGCCACCGAAATTAATTTATCAGTTAAGCAAATAGAACAGATTCATGCAAAACTAAGGATAGTGAAGATTTAGAAATATTCTCTAGGTAGTCAAAAACATCATGTTTGGGTGATGGGGTACAAAGGTGGAAGAGAGGGGCAGAGGAAGGAAGGAAAGGAGGGTAAGATGGAAAAAGGGAAAGGGGAGAGAGGGGGAGAAGGAAGGGAGAAGGAAAAGAAAAGGAAAGGAAGTGGGGTGCCAAGATGAGACCAAATACATTGCTATAGACACATCAATAAAAATTTGCAAAGGGAACACTTCTGCACTGCTGGTGGGAATGCAAGCTAATACGTAATACGTGCCTTTAGGAAGGAAGTATGGAGAATACTCAGGGATCTAAAAGTAGACCTGCCATTTGATCCTGCAATTCCTCTACTAGGTATATATCCAGAAGACCAAAAATCACTTTATCACAAAGATATTTGCACCAGATAGTTCACTGAAGCTTAATTCATAATAGCCAAGTCACGGAAGAAGCCCAAGTGCCCATCAACCCATGAATGGATTAATAAATTGTGGTACATGTATACTATGGAATATTATGCAGCCTTAAAAATGATGGAAACTTTACCTCTTTTATGTTCATATGGATGGAGCTGGAACATATTCTACTTAGTAAAGTATCTCAAGAATGGAGGAAAAAGTATCTAATGTACTCGGTACTATTATGAAACCAATTTATAATTACTCACACTTTCATATGAAGAACAGATCACAACTATGGCCCAGGATGAAGGGAGGAGGGATGGAAGGGGAGGGGGGGAGGTCAGATGGCGGGAGGGTGAATGGTGGGATCACACCTATGGTGCCTATTGCAAGGGTATATGTCAGATCTATTAAGTATAATTAAGTAAATGAGGTGAGGGATATAGTAACCAGTATGATGTAAACATTCCAAATTGTATATGAAATTAGCACATTGTACCCCATAAATGCATTAATGCATACATGATCTACCTCTTTATGATTTAATAAAAAATTATATTTCTTGCATTCTGAAGTCACAATTCACCTTTATATTCATCTTATTTGAACCTCAATCACCTAGGTTAATTGAAGAAGCAGATATTAATACCATCAGTTTACAGAAACTGAGGCACAGAGATACTGTCATGCTCATGGAACTACAGTTAGAAAGTGTCTTGTACTCAAATTTCATGACTTGAAACCTAGTTTTCTTTCCCTTATAGTAGAAATGACATCTTGTGCAAATTAATTGGGAAGACACTGGAAAAATCCACCATTTCTGTTTCAAATTAAATTTAGCATTTTTCTGCTTGGTTTCAGTGAAGCTATCTGGCAAATTTCAAGTCAAGAAACACAACTGGAAAAAGAAGCAGGCCTCACACAGACTCGCTAAAAACCCAGACCACACAGTAATTTGTACACCCAATCAAACATACTCACATTTCAGAACTTACAAATACAGGCTTCACTGAAGAGCAAACTGCCTGTTGTAAGATATTTGAAATCAAAGAAGCAGGATTTTTTAAAAAATACATAAGTTCTGTATTTTGCCATGGTTATATTTTAAATGATACATAAGGTGATAAATTATAGTTTGATTTTGCTCCTTATCCTGTGAACTAAAATATTTACTATCTTTCCCTTTAAGCAAAAGTTTGTCAATTTCATTTCTAGGTCAAAATTGAGGCCCAGGTACTTCCTACTTTTCCCTCAGCCTAGCAGATAAGTAAAGGGTGAAGGCCTATACTGGTACATTAATGGTTTTCTCTCCACTTCTCTATGATTCAGCTCCTCATTCATACTGGGAAAGTTTTTAATCTCCCTTTGTGGAGGGACAAAAAGCTGTGTAATTAACCACCACAAATTTAGTTTCAAAAAACAATTATTTTATCATCATTGTCAACAAGTCATAGTTACAATGGTTGATCGAGCTAAACTAAGCAGTTCTTACTTGGCAGGCTTCTCTGAGTCTGAGGGTAGTGGGGATAACAGACATATCAAATGCTTCCTCTGAGATGTCTGGTACTTAGACTAGAAAAGCAGCTTAAGGGGTGGAACAACCAGGGCATCTCTCCCTATATGATCTTTCTACATACTGTCTCCAGTAGGGTGGCTTCCAGTTAGCCATACTTACATGGTTTCTCAGGGCTCCAAAGGAAGCAGGGAGGGAGGGAAGTTGGGGGAGAGCACATTTACACACATGAGTGCATGTGAACAAGTGCCAGATGAAAATTTTACTGCCTATTATGGCCTAACCTTGGAAGTCATGTACAGTTACTGTAATCATTTTGTATTGCTACCATACTGAATTACCATAAGTTGAGTGAATCAAGCAATAGAAAGCTATTATTTCATAGTTCTGTATGTTAGAAGTCCAGAGGAGCATAGCTGATTCCTCTGCTCTTGATCTCACAAGGCTGACATCTTGGGGCTGGAGGCTCTGAGGGAGAATCTGCTTCTAAGCATGTTCAGATTGTTGGCAGATATCAGTTTCTTGAAGTTGTAGGGCTGAGGTCCATGTTTCCTTGCTGGCTATCAGCTAGAGGTTATTTGCAGCTTCTAAAAGCCACAGACATGACCTCATCCATGGCCTTCTTCATCTTTGAAGGTGGTAATGGCAGGTCAAGTCCTTCTCATGTTTTAAATCTCTCTGACCTCTCCTTCTGTCTTTTCTGTTCTGCCTCTAGTTCGAAAAAGCTCTTTACTTCTAAAGGCTTACGTGATTAGATTAGCCTACCAAGATGATCCGGGATAATCTCTATCTCAAAATCTATGACTTTAATTACATTGGAAAGATTCTTTTGCCATGCAACATAACCTACCCACATATTTTAGGGATTAGGAGTAGCATCTTTGAGAAGGTGTTATACTTATCACAGTTAATTCCATGCCATTCTATTTATTAGAAGTGAGTCAGTAAGGCCACTCTATATTAAAAGGGAAGAAAATTAGACTTCATCTTGAAGAAGAAAAGCACCAGAAAATTTATAGAAATATTTTTAAAATCACCACAGGGAGTATTATTTCAAACGCATTATTTATGCCAGGAAACACAAAAGTTTTGGGGGAAGCACAAAAGTTAGCAATTCACATTCTTTATTTGTTTATTATTCTTGGTCCTAGTATTTATCCACATTCTGGGTCCTAGTATTTCTCTACCTTCCCATTAAAAATTTTTATTTTCTATTTTTTTTCAAATTACAGATCAGAAAATTCTTTTTTTTTCAAAATATTAAGGGGATACAAATGTTTTTGTGACATGACTATTGTGCGTAATGCATAAAGTCAGGGCTTTTAATGTGCCCATCACCAGAATAGTGTTCATTGTACCCAACAGATAAGTTTTTAGCTCGTACCCCCTTCTCACCCTCCCCTCCTCTTGGTTTCCAATGGCCTTTACATCTCTTTAGGAACATGCATGCCCATCATTTAGCTCCCAATTATTAGAGAGTATATATGGTGTTTTCCCATTCCTGAGATACTTTCCCTAGGATAATGGCCTCCAGTTCCACCCAGGTTGCTGGAAAAGACATTTTCCATCCCTTTTTATGGCTGAGTGGTACTTCATGGTGTGTGTGTGTATTTTCTTAACACACTCATGAACTGATGGGCGCTTATCTTGATTCCACATCTTTGCAATTGTGAATCACATTGCAATAAATATTCAAGTGCAGGTGGCTTGTTGACATGAGTTCTTTATGTTTGGGTAGATACTTAGTAGTGGGATTGCTGGATCAAATGGTTAAGTCAACATGAAGAATCCCCTTACTGTTTTCCATAGAGGTTGTGCTAATTTGCAGTCCCACCAATGGTGTATAAGTATCCCTTTCTCTCTGCATGTATGACATCTATTGTTTTTATTTATTTTTTTTTATAAAATGGTCATTTTGAGGGTTAAGGTAGTATCTCATTGTGGTTTTAATCTTCATTTTGGTGATGATTAATGATGTTGAGCACTTTTTCATGTTTGTTGGCCATTTGTCTATTTTCTTTTGGAAAACTTCTGTTCATATATTTTGCCTACATTTTAATGGTGTTGCTTGTGTTTTTCTTGCTAATTGAGTTCCTTGTAGAGTCTGAATATTAGGTCTTTCTTGGATGTATAGTTTGAAAATATTTTCTCCCATTCTCTAGGTTATCTATTTATTCTTGATTATTTCCTTTGTTGTGCAGAAACATTAAATTTAATAAGTCCTATTTATTTCAGTTTTTGCTGTATTTATTTTTGGGGTCTTGAGCATAATTTCTTTGCCTAGGCTAATGTCTAGAAGAATTTTTCTATGTTTTCTTTCAAAAATTTTTATGGTTTCATGTTTCACATTTAAGTCTTTAATAAATCTTGAATTAATTTTTTTTTTTTTTTTGGCTAGGGCTGGGTTTAAACCCACCACCTCTGGTATATGGGGCCAGTGCCCTACTCCTTTGAGCCACAGGCACTGCCAAAATTTTGAATTAATTTTTATGTATGATGAGAGATAAGGGTCCTGTTAGTATTGATATGTGGGATGCTGTTCTCTTCAAAACGCTGTATGATACCTTATTGTTTTGTTTTTCCTCTTGTGCTATTGCTTTATAAGAACTCTGAGCTATAACTTTTCAGAGTTTTTACACTGGTTGGTGACTATTATGCTTTTGCACGTACAATGAAGTTTTGAGCATTTTCCGTAGGGCAGGTCTAGAAGGGGCAAATTCTCTTCTTGCTTGCTTGTTTGGGAAAGACTTTGTCCTTCATTTATGAAACTTAGTTTTACAGTATACAAAATTCTTAGTTGACAGCTATTTTGCTGAACCCATTTATACCAGAGGTTGACAACTTTGAATTTTTTGCATGCCTTTTTGACAATCTCTCAGCACACCAGTGTCTGCAGCAGTGACTGTGTACCACGTGATAAGGCAGATATGTATGAAAAATCAGACCTCAGCAATTATCTTGAATAGTAGGATATAAATAACTTCCACAGCACTACCATTCCAATAATGGAATGTTAAGCATAAATGGGCTAAAGAGACTAAAGATAGGACCCTATTCCTTTCTGGCCTGTAAGGTTTCTCTTGAGAAGTCTGCTGTTAGTCTGATGAGTTTTCCTTTGTAAGTCACTTGATGGTTTCACCCTTCAGCTCATCAGATTTCCTTCTTCATGTTAACTTTGGCCAGTCTGATGACTACATACCTTGGTGATACCCTTTTTACAATAAATCTCCCAGGTACTTGTTGAGTTTCTGGTATTTGATGTCTAGATTTTCAGCAAGCCCATGAAGGGTTTCCTGGATTATTCCCTCAAATAATTTTCCTTGGCCTTTTGCTTTTGTCTTTATCACCCTCATGGATATCTATGATTCTTATAATTTGCCATTTTACATAATCCCATATTTCTCTAGACTTTTATTTCTCTTAATATTTTGTTCTTTATTTTTGACTGGGTTAATTTGAAAGACTCATCCTGAAGCTCTAAAATTCTTTTTTCTGTTATGTCTAGTCTGTTCTTAAAACTTTCTACTATGTTTTGTATTTCCCCCAAATAATTCTTCCTTTCCAGAAGTTATATTTGAATTTTTTAGTATATTTATCTCTTTAGTTTTTCATTTCCCAGACTAATTATTTTTCTGGTTTCTTTCAATTGTTTTTCCATTTTTTCTGTTGGCTCTCATAGAGCTTCCTTAGAATGCATATTTGGAATTTTTTATTATTCTAGTATTTTTATCTTGGTTGGGATCCTTTGCTAGAGAGCTAGTGTACACCTTTGAGGATATCCTTTTACTCTGATTTTTTATAATTCTGGAGTTCTTGTGCTGATTCTTTCTCATATGGGGCAGCTGTCACTTCTTATACTTGGATTTTCTATTGTTTAGATGGTGGTTTCTTTCTTTCCCCTTCACTCTTAAGGGTGTGTCTATAGCACATATTGGATAACATACATAGATTCCCTGTCTTTTGTTGCAAGAGAAGATGAAAGTCTTTGAAATCTTTCCTCTTTCCCTAGCCTTGTGGTCTTAACCGTGTGAATATGGGATGCCAAGTTTAATCTCAGTGACAGTAAATGGTGCCTCTGTGTAAGAGTCAGTGACACCTTGTGTAATTAAATCAGTACATGCTGTAATGCTGTGTATAAGTTGTCCACCATGCCAGTAGGTGGCATTTGTAGGACGGAATCAGTTCCAGTGTTGTTTTTAGGAATCTGTATCTGATGCTAGTCAGTCAGGAGAAGCGCTTGGATGCCTCAGCTTGTGGGCAGGGCCCTAAAGCTCCCAGAAGTATCATTTTTGTGCTCTACCACAGTAGAAGTGGTAAAGGAGTGAGGCTGGGCAGGGCTGGGTGTTCTGAGAGGCTGTGTTCATGCTCAACAAAGGTAAGTACAACAGTTATCTTGGCAGGAGTCACAGGTCAGCTCCAAGGCTAATGGAGAAAGCCACTAGGCAGGGGCTAAAGAGGCCCCACCAAGCCCAAAAGTCTGCTTGCAGGAGGGACATCTTATTCATAATCTGGCTGTTGGAAGTAGCTTTCATTTTTCTCCCTCTTTCCTTGCCCCTTGGATCTCCTTTTGCCACCTGGCCACAAGCAGTAGTCTAAACTAGCCAAGCTCACTAGCAATGGCACTATGGGTTAGTGCCTAGACACACTAGGTCCTTCCATGCCTAGGATCCTACTGCAGACCAAAAGCATGGCTTTCCTGTTGGAGGAGGGTTGCTCCATGAATGTGCTTTAGCTCAGACCCAAACCATATTCTCTTTTTAGTTCTTCCCAAATGGGCTTCCTCCACTCCTAAGACTAACTCAAAAATCTCCCCTCTATGTCCCTGAGCAACATAATGAAGTCCTGGGCCTATGGGATGCAGCCTGTTCTCTGGTTCCCCAATTCAATCTCTGTGCCATAGAAAGCATTCTGGTCCTAAGTTGCCCATGGAGTGCTTACTCAGACTTAATGTCCCTCTACTTTGGGTATGTTCTGCTCTGTTGGAATAGCTAGGTGGGTAGCACTGAAGATGGGCAGCAGACAGAGAGCTCACAGCCCCACAGTATGAGAAACTCTTGGTCCACTGTAGTTATTTAAGAAGAAAGGCATGAGTCAAACTCTCGGTGGAAGTCTCAGGGTGGTAGGAACACAAATAGAGGGGAAGAAGCTGTTCCTAAGAGCTATGGATCAATTGTTTCTTGGGGCACTGTGCCAACTCATGTGGGAACTGCCACTTGGCCATAGTGAGTGGAAGAGGGGAAGGGTAGGAAGAGAATGTCAGGGGAGAAGAACTGGCACTCTGGTCCCCATTGTCTCTCTTCCCTCAAGGCAGTCTGTGCAGAATGTTTAAGCTCTGGGATCACGCAGTTTTGCTGGTACCCATTGGACTCCTGTGGCCACTGTGGTCTCTGACAGTAGTTGGGAAATGTTTGTGTGAGGACCAGTGATAAAAAAACTGAAGGCTGAATGAAACTCCCCAGGGATGGCAAAAGCACACAATGTATGGAGAAGCAGTATGGCACTTGCTGCCTTATCTTGAGTCTGTGGTGGGGGGGGCAACTCCAAGGGGAATGGCAGCCAAATGATTTGTTCTTAAGAAGCTCCTAGTTCACTGGTGGCAGTAGCTTTTGGGCTTGTGAGGCTATAGAGAAGCTTTCCAGTAGCTTGGGAGTGTGCTAACTGCCAGAGTTATTCCACCTACCCTTTCCACTGGGTTCCAAGTTTCTCAGGGGTTCATCTCTACTCCATCTTATTCTGTTAAACAACTTCTGTGGAATCTCCAAAAGGCATTAGGCATTTTTCCCTCAGAATAACACCTAGGCCATTTTTTTTTTTTAGTTTTTTTTTGGCCGGGGCTGGATTTGAAGCCACCACCTCTGGCATATGGGGCCCGCGCCCTACTCCTTGAGCCACAGGCACCGCCCAACCAATTTTTTTTTTAATCTAAAACTTCTCCTTTCTGAAATGATCTAGTGACTAATGTCTCTAGTCAGCCATTCTGCCTCACCTCCTATTTTCTGACTATGAGTTTGACTTTTCTATGTACTTTGTATAAGTAGAATCATATAGTATTTGCGTTTTTGTGACTGGCTTATTTTGTTTAGCATAATGTCCTTGGTTCACTCATGCTATATATTAGAATTTCCTTCCTTTTTAAGGCTGAATAATATTATATTTAATTCTATTAAAATATCACATTTTCCTTATCCATGGAGGGATATTTGGGTTGCTTTTATCTTTTAGGTACTGTGAATAGTGCTGCTATGAACATGGGAGTGCAATTAATCTCTTCCAGGGCTTACTTGCAATGACTTTGAGTATATACCCAGCAATTGAATTTCTGGATCATTTAGTAATCTATGTTTAATTTTTTGAGAAGCCGCCATACTGTTTTCCATTGCAGCTACATTTTCCGTTACTACCAACAGTACACAATGGTTTCAATTTCTCCAAATGCTCACCAACATCTGTTATTTAATTAAAAAAACACAGTAACCATCCTAATAAGTGTGTAGTGGTACCTCATTATGGTTTTGATTATCATTTCTGCAATGATTAGTGAAGTTGAACATTTTTCATAAGTTTATTGACCATGTGTATATCATTTGGGGAAAATTTCTATTTAAATCCTTTCCCATTTTTTAAAAATTGGGTTGTTTGGGTTTTTTATGGATGTTATCGAGTTCTTTGAATTTGGGGGGTAAAGAAGCCTATGGTCAAAGAGTTTGAGAAAACCTGATTGTATAATTACCTTCTTGAAGATCTATAGTGTACTTATATGAAAGGCTCTGAGATTTACTACAGTAAAAGACATTGCTAATTATGTAGAAAACAGTATTTTCTTTACATAACAACCATATTTCACTGAACACTTATTCCCACTTTGAGCCAGTGGGTAGCCACTGAACAGTCTGTAGAAAGCTCTTCTAAGGTGTGTTTTTAAAAAATAAAACAATAGTACCTGAAGAAGCCTTTCCATAAGAAAAGAAATGGCTTTTTTAACAGACTTCATTATGCTGTGTCTCCCACCTGGAGAAGCTTTTCTCTTTCATTGTAGATAGTTATTGAGTGCTTACTCAGTGCTAGGGATATAGGGAATGTTAAGTTGCAGTAACTTCTTTCAAGAATCTCCATGGGAAGCTAAATAATTACAATAGAGTGGTAAAGATGCTATGATAATGGTAATCCATTCTATCTTGGGTTATTCTGGTCACAAGTGACAGAAATCAAACTAACATTAAGCAAAACAGAAAAATGTGTTATAAGTATACAGAGGAATCTCCTGGAACTCAAGAGCAAGAATATAGGCAGCTTTGGAAAGCAGCCAGGGCTCCTTATTTCTCCTTTCTATTTTCTGGGGGGGGGTCTGCCTAAATTTTCTACCACATACAATATTGTTTTGACATGACTGCCACAAAGGTTGTTACTTTATATAATACTTGTATGCACTTGCAGAGAATATTTTGCTTTTTAAATTTTACTTCTGATTCTAAATCCCCAGGAAAGAGAGGCAGTGACTTAGCATGTGTCGAGTATCTATACATGATTCAGTCAATGTGGTCAGGGGAATGGAGTCATATATTAAAATACAGCTAATGTGGACCCAACATTCTCTCCAACTTCATCTCTTGCAACTTCCTCCATATATTCCATGTTCTACTGATACTAATAATGATTGTCTATTGAGGAAACAAAAAAGAATTAACATGAAAGTTTACTACTGATAAGAGAATGCTGGATAACATTTTAAAACCATACCTACATACCAGCAATAAACAATTATATACTAGAAAATTACAACACACTAATGATAAAAAGATACAATTAAAGATTATTCTTAATGTGTAAGAGTGAAATTTTCAAAATTGAAATGACTATCTATTGAAATAGAAGAGTAAAATATCTAATTTGGGTTTTCTAAACACTGAATCTGAAACTTAGTTACTGTTATTCTCTGTGTATCTCTCTTTTACCCTAACTTGAATAACAAGCTCATTGAAGTGAGCCACTCAGTCTCAATGAGACAGACAGCAGATATTCATTTGCTGCCTTAAGCTGTCATTTGCCTTTATATATGTTAGCAACTAGAACTAATTGTTGAGGTAATGAATAAGTAAGAGAGGATTTAGGCAATCTTAGGAAAGACGGATTAGCTCTCAGAAGCCAGAGAACAATAAATCAAAGTGAAATGGAGGTCTGAGAAGTTGGCAGAGAGCAAATTCCTTGCATACATAAAATCTTTTAGTTAAATACTATTCACCTGAGGATATCAGTACAGTCAGCTCCTAATTTGCAATTTGAGGAGAAATTTGTAGATTCAGAAAGGGGAATGTTGAAAATACTGTTTTACATATTTCATAGGAAAGCATCTTCATAGTATAAGTTTTTACAAAATTTACTCTGTGGGTAATTTCCCCCCCAATATTTTCATTTTTACTATAGGCATTAGACAGTTAGGTAATGAAAATTCTAAATTGGTCACCCCGTTCTTTAAACTCGTATTATTGTAGTTTGTTAAAAATGTATGCTTTTCATTCTATAACTTCTTTAAATAGTTTAAATTCATGAGGTTAGATACTACTATTTTTCTCCTTTATCCTGTGAAGTTTTAATTCTTTAACCCTGTGAAGGCCTCTGACTTTATAAAGATAATAATTTCCTTAAGGAGAGAATTATTTGAATTTCAGGTGCTTAAAATTTGATTATATTTATTACTGCAGGCTTTGGAAATTTACCATGTTTGAATCGTAATAAATGTAAATAATTCATTGCTCATATCAGTTAGACTGAAATATTATTCTTTGGCAAAGTAGAGAATAAAAGTAATTTCAAAATAAAACTAAGTGATTTTTTCCCCCTTTTTGTTTGAAATTGGGCATATATATTGATAGTAACTTCTGTTATTCAGGTTATAACAGTAGAAGTGTATATGGTTTTTAAGATCCTATTTGATAGTTTGAACACAGAAACATATTTGTGGCATTATCAGATCTCCTGAAGACATTTTAACATGCAGACTGATTCATTCACTTATTGATCCATTCAACAAAGTAGACTGTCAACTGATTTCTGGCTTTCAGGATTTTTCATCTATACTTTAAATCAGAGGTTAGTAAATTATGGACTGTAGGCCTAATCTAGTCATTTCCTTGTTTTTGTAAATAAATTTTTATTGCAACACAAAGCACCACCACACGCATTAATTTACATATTGTCTCTGGTTGCATTGGTACTACAGCAGAGTCAAGTAGTTGTAACAGGGACTGTATGTCTCTTACACAATTCTGAAAAATTTAATCCATGGCCATTTATAGAAAAACTGAGGGAAAATGCTAGTTTCAGCTCCAAAATGTAAAGATTTTGGAATTTAGTCTTCCTATCCTTATAAGTCTTGCCCTTTGTGCGAATAAACTAAACCCATTAGCTCCTCATGGACCCATAAGAGAACTGAGATTACAGGGCAAACTTCCCTGAACTAAAATAAAATCCTAAGGCCCCCCCTTAGTAGACTAACTGGACCCCCTCGTGACCAAGTGGATCCTTTAAAACTGAGAGTTGCTATCCATGAGAAAGGAGATCAGACAAACCTCATTGTGCCCCCTCCCCTTCTTAAAGATGCCCTTTGTGACTCACTAACAGGCCTAAGGTTATGCAAGACCTAAGTGCAGGTCCTCAATATATGTAACAAATGCCTTAAGTCTGTCTGATACGTTTTTTCTAATTAACAGACCCTTTATCTTAAGTAATCCTTTTTGCTGACTCCTAGTCCTTTAAACAGTGACTAATTCTTTTGGCCAATTGTCACCTAAAGAATCTTTAAACCCACCTATAACCTGTAAGCTCCCTGCTTCCAAGTGTCCCCCCTTTTTGGGCCAAACCAATATATGTTTTCCATGTATTGATTTATGACCACACCTTTAATCCCTGTCTCCCTAAAATGTACAAAACCAAACTGTAACCCCACCACCTCAAGTTCACCTGCTCAAGGCTTCTTGAGTGCGGTTCTGGGTCGTGGTACTCAAATTTGGCTGAGAATAAACTTCTTTAAATTCTTTTACAAAGTATGGTTTATTTTCTGACACTGTTATCACAAAATCTAGAGAGGCAAGTAAATGCAGAGTCACAGTCAAGATTTTCTTATCTACAGCAGAAGCCACTGGGCCATTAACTGGTAGAAAAAAATAAATGGTAATCTTTTTTCTTGTTAAATCATAACTAATCTTGACTGATTCCTGGAGCCTAAGTGTGGGCTAGTGTGAGAGAGAAAATCCTAGCGTCTTTGGGGGCCACCACATTTTCATGGATTTTTACCTCCAAAAATTCCACCAGTGTCAAATGCTGAGGGAGATGTCCTTGAGACTCTGACACAGGGAGGGGAAGAGTAACCCTAGTGCAATCTGCCCAGGGGGTTCTCCATAACAAAGCCTGCTCTGCAGGGGAAAAGTCTAAACCGGAGCCCTGTCCCACTTCATGGGGGGGAAAAGCCATTCCCTCACTCTGGCTATCTCTAGCCTTCCTTTCTCACCCATGGTAAGTAAACTAAGAAACACTTTTGAAGGTTACAACCTAGGTACACAGCTTCAATAAAACACTGAAATTTAATCATAGCACAGTAGAATTCTTCCCCTTCCTCACTCACCCCTTACAATCACACCAACTAGAAATCTAGTGTAACAAAAATGGATCACAGCTGAAAGAACTGCAAGACAGACTCCCTCTCAGAGGGAGTACTTAGAGAAGGCCAAAATCAATAGGTAAGACAAAAACAAGAACGCAAGAAGATTTTGAGTTGCCTGGCACCTACAGTGGCCCAACTCTTAGCCAGATCAACATAAAATAGTGCTGCAAAAGCCTATTTCCCTCAGTTTCCATTATCAAATAATGTCCAGCTTTTAACAAAAAAAATAAAAAATCACTTTAAAAGGGAAGAAAAATGATCTATTTTTCACGCTTTCAAATATTGCATAGATGTTGGAATTATACAGAGCATTTAGAATAGCTATGATTAATAGTATGTGAAGAGTTCTAATGAAAAAGCAGACAATGTGGAAGAACATAGGTAATGTAAGCAAAGAGATGCAAACTCTAAGAAAAAAATCGACAGAGAACAACAAACATAAATGAAAAGGGACTTCACTGGGAATAAAAAATACCTTTGATAGGGCCGAGTAGAGAATCAGTGAGCTTGAAGACAGAAACTTCAATAGAAATGGCCCAAATGGAAATGCAAAGAGAAAAAAGGAATGATAAAACAGAACAGGTTATTTATGAATGATGGAGCAATTTCAAAATATTTAACAAATACATAAATAGGAAACCAAAGGAGAAGAAAGAACAGGAGAAATATTGAAGTGACAAGGCCAACAATTTTTTAAAATTAATGACAGAAACCAAACTATGGATCCAGGAAGCTCAGTGAACACTAAGCAGGATGAATATTAAAAATACCACCTCGCTATGCCTTATTATATGTGTATCATATTCCAACTGTGGAAAAATCAAAGAAAACACAATTTTGAAAGAAAAGGGGAAAAAACTCCTTATCCAAAAATAGAAATTACAGCATACTTCCTGTCATAAACTATGTGAACAAGAAGAGAATGAACTGAAATATTTAAAGTCTTGAAAGAAAGAAATAGTAGGCAGATGGACTGTCTGAGCTCAGGAGTTCAAGACCAGCCTGAGCAAGAGCAAGACCCCATTTCTAAAAATAGCCAGGTGTTGTGGCAGATACCTGTAGTCCCAGATACTTGGGAGGCTGAGGCAAGAGGATCACTTGAGCTCCGGAGTTTGAGGTTGCTGTGAACTATGATGCCAGAGCACTCTACAGAGGGCAACAGAGTGAGACTCTGTCTCAAGAAAAAAAAAAACAAAACAAAGGAAGGAAGGAAAATCTAATATCTGAATCCAGAAAAATTATCTTTCCAGAGTAAATGAGAAATAAAAAAGTCCCCAGAAAAACAATTTAGAGACTGCATCACTAGCTGACCTGTCCTTAAGAAATGTTAAGAGTATTACTTTAGGGAGAAGGAAAATGATCAGAAAATTGTCATCAATGTAAAGAAAGGGAAAAATGTCAGAATAAATGGAGACAAAATATTATTTATCAAACTAAATTATAACTCTTTAATAGTTAATTTATTGCATGATTATAGCATATGGATAAGTGAACTCCATGACAGCAATGTCATAAAGGATGGGAGGAAATAATTGAGAATACTGCTATAATGTACAACACCTGAAACAGTATGGTATCATTTGAGGCTGGATTTTTATTAGTGCATGAGCACTCACAGGTGCCAAAAAAATCATTTTAAGAAAGAAAAAGAAACTGTATTAAAATTATAATCCCCAAATCACATTTGACTTTTGCAATTATAAGAGATATATCAGAATGTTTATTGCAGCCCAATTCATAATTGCCAGGTCATGGAAGAAGCCCAAGAGCCCATCAATCCACGAATGGATCAATAAACTGTGGTATATGTACACCATGGAATACTATGTAGCCCTAAAGAAAAACGATTTTACCTCCTTCATGTTTACATGGATGGAACTGGAAAATGTTCTTCTTAGCAAAGTATCACAGGAATGGAAGAAAAAGTATCCAATGTACACAGCCCTTCTATGAAACTAATATATACTTTTCAAATGGAAGAAACAACTTAATTTTATCCCAAGAATATGGGGAGTGGAAGGAGAGGGGGGAAGGGTGGCTGGATGGTGGGAGGGTAACCGGAAAGATCACCTATATCTCTGTCTAACAAGGGTACAAGTGAACCTTTCTAGAACTAAGATGTCAAGGTGTTGACACAATGACTATGCAAATAACATGAAATTTATATGAACCAGCTTAATGAAAGTATGTGAAAATGTATATGAAAACACTACACTGTACCCCATGTTTGCATTAGTGTATACAGCTATCATTTAATAAAAAAAAGAAAATTAAATGCCATTATCCAAGCTATGGGCCCCATTCAACCAGGGATTCCCAACCCAGCATTAATTCCTAAAACATCTCATATAATTATTGTTGACTGAAAAAAAATTTTTTTACATCCCTCTCACAGAACAAGATTCTTTTTTTTTTTTAGAAGAAGATTCTGATGGCTTTGCATTTACCATGCCCCATTTAAATCATAACTCTTCAACTAAAAGGTATCAATGGAAGGTTTTGCCCTGAAATGTTGAATACTCCCACCTTATGTCAAATGTTTGTACAGTAACCTTTACAGAAATTGGATTTACAATTTCCCAATATTATTTACTATCATTACATGGATAATATTCTTTTTGCTCATCAAGATAAATATATTTTAAACAATATAATTAAATTTGCTTGGATACTCTTTGAGGAATATAGGCTACATGTAGCTCCTGAAAATATTCAAAGAAAAGATCCATGGAAATATCTCATATACAAAGTCACTGCCCAAAAAATCATTCCTCAGAAAGTATAAATTAGACAAGATTCTTTAAAAACACTTAATGATTTTCACAAATTCTTAGGAGATATTAACTGGGTACGCCCCTGATTGGGTGTCCCAACTTATTCTTTAAGTCATTTATTTTTCATTATAGAAGGAGATACTGATTTAAATAGTCCTAGAACTTTAACACCAGATGCAGAAAAAGAGCATAAATGGTTAGAAACACATATTCAGGAAGCTCAATTAGACTGAATAATTGACAACATTAATTTTGTTTTGTTTCATATGTTTTTCCATCTGAGCATTCTCCCGCAGGAGTTATTGCCCAAGATAATAATTTCATTGAATGGTGCTTTTTACCTCATAAAGCTATCAAAAAGCTTCAACCATACATTGAAAAAATTTCACATGTTATCTTTCAAGGAATATAGTGACTTCGACAGAAGGTAGTGTGAGACCCAGATAGAATTGCGGTACCCCCTAACTAAAAAACAGATTACTGACTCTTTTATTATGTCACAGGATTGGCAAATAGCTTTAATAGATTTTTGGGGGCGAGGTAGATAATCAATACTCTCTTGATAAAAGACTGCAATTTCTCAAAACAACTTCTTGGATTTTACCTAAAATAGTATTTTTTAATGAATTATTTTTAATGAATAATGAATAATGAACATTCTCTCCATCATAATAATGCTGCCTCTCTATGACAAAAATTTCAAATTACATGGAGAGCAGCTAAGGAGACATTAAAATCATGCCCAACATGCCAGCTTATATCCACCCGATCTTTATCAGCAGGTACAAATCCAGAAGGAGTCAAGGCTAATGAAATTTGTCAAATGGACATTACCCACTTTGCAGAATTTTGCAAAACTAAATATATTCTTCATTCTATTGATACTTATTCTCATTTTTCATGGACAATGCCTTTAACTTCTGAAAAGGCTGATGCGGTTATAAATCATTTGTTAGAAGCTTCTGCTGTTATGGGAATTCCAAAGACAAAAAAAAAAAAAAAAACTGATAATGGATCTGCATATATTTCTAACAAATGTCAACAATTTTTTAAAACATATCAGATCAAGCATATAACTGGAATTCCTGGAAATAGTATTGGACAAGCTATAATTGAAAGACAAAATAGAACTTTAAAAGATATGCTTCTTAAACAAAAAAGGGGAAAAGGTTATAATATCACACCCTGTGATAGAATACATTCACCCTTATTCGCTTTAAATTTTTTGAATTTGGAATTGAAAGGAAAGACACCTGCAGACAAATTATGGGTGTTTAAGCAGAAATCTGCTATTAATCAGCCTATGTATTACAAGGATGTCTTGAAAAATGAATGATATCCAGCTGTAGTACTATGATGGGGAAGAGGGTATGCTCTTCTCTCCACAGGAAATAATGAATTCTGGCCCTCAGATAAACATATCAAACTCCAGCATGATGTCACACATCTGGCAGTGAGCTCAGCGGTGGAGAGCCCAGAATCTAACCAAGAGGATGTCCACCCTCTCGTTAGAGGAGCAAAGGGATCCAGTCATTCCCAAAATTACTCGGAGGCCCCAGAGGAACCAGAACCCTCTTCCTCCAATAACATGGAGAGGAATTTTCCAGTTGTGCCAGGCAGCAAGAATGATGATGATGGGTAGCCATCAATAGGTGACCTCTCAGGCTTTGTTCCTCGCAATGATAGCTGTATTTAACGCACAGGTAAGTGCACAACAGTATTATATCTATTGGAATTATGTTCCTAATTCTTCATTATTAAGAGGTGTTTCTTGGTTTGAGCTATGAGTCTCTATCTATGTAAATGAAAGTACATGGCTTCCTGGAACCTATGACCACAGAAGTCCTTTTAAACCAGAGGAAGAAGGAACTTTTGTTTGTAAATATTCTACAGGAGTAAAAAGACAACCTATATGTCTAAGTCTTGAACCACCCTGTTTATTTTTTGGTCCACATAAATGGGTTAGTTTTAGAAATCATTCTACTAATCATGTGATGTATCTATTGTCAACTATGGCATTTACAAAATTACTTTCAATCCAACAGGTTTCATTGCCTTCTTTGCCTCATTGTATGCCACATGGATTCTCTGATACAAAAAAATTGGATTCATTGGTCAAAATGTTGAGGCTCTCATTTATATATTTTGAGGCAAACTAAATTTGGCTCTATTGTAGATTGAAGACCTTTGGCATGTGTTGAAGAGAAATCAGGATCTGGTTACAGTTATTTGGAACATTTAAGAAATGCAAGTGATATAATTTATTCTTGCTCAAAAGAATTAGTATGGAAGGAGAGCGTTTTTACACCACCTGCTCCTGCTATTAATGAGTATCCATCACAGCCTGATTTATGGAAAGTTGAAGCAGCATTATTTGGATTACATGCTTGGAGAGAAACCCATATATCTAAGTGTAAGCCAAACTTTCATCAGATCTTTCATTTTAAACAGAAGAAAGCAGACTTTGTTTCTGCTTGTGTGAAGCTTCCTTATGTTTGGTTAGTGAGAAATATCACTTGGAATGAACATGCAGGTGAAATGCTTTGTCGCAGAAAATGTCGGTTGTTTACTTGTTTTAATGTGTCTATGAGATTTGATTTTCTCCAAGATAGGATCTATTAACTCCAGGCCAGAATTGGCATTTGGCCGCCTGTGAAAATGATGAGGCAATGGGAAGAGTCTCCTGCCATTTCCATCCTAGTGAACCTTGCCCAGAGGTTGACAAAGAAGACAAAGAGATTTATTAGTTTCCTGATAATGGAAATTTTGGGGATCATAGCCATTACTGCTTCCACAGCCACTGCTGGAATAGCCCTCACTGAATCTGTTAAGACTGAAAAACTTGTGACTCAATGGCATAGAAATGCTGAAAGACTGTGGGTGTTTCAAAAACAAATTGACACCAAAATATGTACTGAATTGGCTGATTTAGAACAAACAGTTATATTATTAGGTGATCAAATGTATAGTTTACAAAAGCAGAGAAAATTAAAATGTGATTGGAATGTTTCTTCTTATTGTATAACTCCTGTACTTTATAATGAGACTTTGTTTCCTTGGAGTAAAGATAAAAAACATTTATTGAATCATGAAAATTTAACTTCTGAGATTATTTAATTACACATCAAGTGTATAGTACATTTGTACAAAAGTTACAATCAATTAATGGGGATGAAATTTCAAAAGGCATTTTGGATGGTACTGCTCATTTAAATCCTATAGATAATATTCATACTTTGTTTGGCACTGCTGCTGGTTCTCTGTTTCTGTTTTGCCTTAATAGATTTGCATTATATTTGATCATCAAAAATTTATTTAGGGTACAGAAGACCAGTGAACAATATTCTGCAATCTTCTGGCTATGGCAGCAATTGAGGCCAATAAATAGAAAGGGGGAAATGTTGGGGTACAGCCCCCCGTACTTAAGCATAGTAGTTTATTCTCAAGTGCTCCCTGAGCAATGTGACTATAAGCTTCTTATTCTGAGAAAATGTTTAGATCTGCCTAAAAGCAGACAGTTATGTTTACAGATAAGATAGCTGGTGAGTCTTGCCAGGTTGTAGCTGGAGATAACACTTACTGAGGCAGTGGGCTGCTGTATCCTGTATCTCCCCCCTTACTTACACAACAGTAGTCAGTTTTAGCTTAGAGGAAATGCGCAAACAGGAACAGACATCTTGGTGCTTTTATGGTTAATTCTGAAGTAAAAATGCCTTTTTAACTGTGCTTGTGATCAATAGCAGTTTTGTGCTGATTTGGAGTTTTAATGGCAGTTTTAACATCTTACATTGTTTTGCTTCTTTTTCCTATTTTTAACCTTTACTAAGACAAGTTTATAAGAAGCTCAATAAACATGGGTGTCATCTGTGTGCCTGATGGAGCCTTAGCCCCCCTTTTCATTCAAATCACTTTGTCTAGCAGTACTTTCCTCTGTGTCTCTGAACAAGGGGTTTCATGGGACACCTTCACTTTTTTCCTTTCTTTTATTCTTATTTTTTATGAGACCAACTCTCACTTTGGTCTGCAGGCTAGAAAGTCCATGAGCTCAGCCTTGCAAACAATAATATCCACTCTTCAGTTTAAGTGATCCTGTTGCTGTAGCCTCTGTAGTTGCTAGAACTATTGGTAGGGATACAAAATTTTCCTTCTTTTTTTATGTGAGTAGAATCCTGGTGGGAGATCAGGGCTGAAGTTGTCTTTCTCTTGCTCAACCTTGTTTCTAACACAGGAGCTATGGTGATATTCCCAATTTGGCTGCCTAGAGAATTGAAACATTGTAGTCATGTGTGGGATATGTCACTGACCTCTACTTTATAAATGAGATTTTCAGAGACTTTGAGTATTGTCCAATCCTCAGGCCTCAGTGACACATAGGGAGTATGTAAGGATGGGTTTCCATATCTGTGGTAAAAACCACAACAATGCATCAATCTCATTTATGTTTTTCATGTTTCATTAGCTATTTTGTATAATACACGTGATCCAAAATGGCTCTTCAATAAGAGTTTTTGAAGAAGCCAGAAGTTGTAGCACATGTAGCATTATGATTGAGTAAAATTTGAAGATAGACTGATATTTCTCATGATCATTATAAATATATGCAGGTATGGAGTACACTAATGGACAAAGTACCTCACCAGATTTTGAGAAAGAATCTCCCTTGAGACACCTACTTTCCAAAACACAAACCAATTCTAGAGAAAGAAGTCAAATATCATGAAAAGTAGAAGTGGTAATTGTGTGATGTATAATTTAGGTATACCAAATCACAGTCCTATCACAGGGCTAGATTTCTCATTATATAAAATCTCAGGGTTGCAGCAGGTATGTACCAGAGTCTTCTGTTCAGTTACAAATCCGTAAATGGCCAGATGTTATGCAGCTTCTTGGCATGCCAGCTGAGGGAACAGGTTCCTTTGATGAGAACCTTTGAAATTTACTGTGGAAAATACTGATTTACTCTACCAAAAGGAAAAAAAATAAGTCTCTGCCTCAATGAAAATATGGAGAAACAATTTTTATGGAGTTGCTCCTCATTTTTACTTTTTTTAAAATATAGAGACAGAGACTTACTTTATCAAAATTAATAAAGTTCTGTTGTATCTACAGAACACAGCAACCTCCAACTCCTGGGTTTAGGTGATTGTCTTCCCTTAGCCTCCCGAGTAGCTGGGACTACAGGTGCAAGCCAAAACACCTGGCTACTACTTTTACTTTTGACCATAAATTTAGTTTTTCAAATTTTACCTAGATTAGATGTCAGCTGGATAAATTATTCTCTCACAGGGAAATTTGTTTCCTACAATCCTTGTTAAGTAAGACTTCAGATTTTATACAACTCTGATCCTTTGGTATCTTAGAATCTTGTAGTCACTCTAAACTGCCCACTTATTGAATTTTTGACTAAAGTCAGGTTATTTTATGCACACAAAAATAACAAGATTATATACTTGACACCTTATGTTGCACTTTTCCAACTGGGCCAATATTCCCTTCTCCCAATCAGTCCATTAGCAGTGATCATCTCTGCAAGACCCCTACTCATCAGATCAACTGCCACTCTCCTAAGGAACCAAGAGCAAATGACCTTGTCTTGACACATTGTTCCCTCCTCCTCTGGGGACCACAATAAATCTACTCTTTTGTAGTCCTGTATTCATCTCCCTACTGACCTTTTAACCTAATTTCACTCTTAGAAACTGAACCTAGCAGAATTTCCTAATTTCTTTCTTCTTTCCTCCTCTCTCTCTTTCTATCTTCCTCCTTTCATTTCTTTCCTATTATCTTTCTTTCATCATGTTTCATAAGACAGACTCTCACTCTGTTCCCCCAGCTATATTGTCATGACATCAGCCTTGTACACAATGACATCCAATTCTTCAGATGTAATGATCCTCATTCCTCAGCCTATGGAGTAGCTGAAATTATAGGTAAGGGACACAACACTTGAGTACCTTTTTTTATCTGAGTAGAAACATGGTGGGAAATCAGGGATAAGGTTGTCTTTCAGTTGCTCCATCTTGTCTCTAACATGGGAGCTAAGGACATCTGTCCAATTTGGCTGCCAACAGCATCGAAATATTGTAGTCATTCTTGTGATAACTCATTGAGCTTCACTTAAGAAATGAGCTTCTTTGGGAATGTAAGGATGGTCCACTTCTCAAGCCTCAATGGCACATAGGGAGTACGTCAGAACCATTTTACATATCTGTGGTGGGAGATCATCACAACTATTCATGGACCTCTTTATCCTTTTTAAGATTTCTTAGTTATTGTGTATTACCTGTGTGATACACTATAAATTTTCAACGTGCATTGTGGCCAAGAAGCCACAAGTTCAGACACACCTAGCATGGAATTCAGTATAGTTATTCCATAACTAGCATGGAATTCAGTATTGATGAAAAATTTAAGATTGGCTGATATTTCCAAAGATCTTTATAAATAACTTCACCAGATTTCAAGAGGGAAACTTAGCTGAACCACCTACCATTGGAAACAATTCTATTCTAGAGAAATAAGTCAAGCATCATGAATAGAAGAACTGGGAATTCTGTGATGTAACATTGAAGTCTGTCAAATCATTTTCTAAACATGGGGCTCAATTTCTTTTTCTATAACATCCCAGGGAAACACTGTGTAGAAACCACACTCTTCCATTTGATTACAAACCATGATTCGAAAACAAAAGGATGGGTTTTATCCCTTGGACATGGTTACAAAACAACAAACCTGATAGCAACTTCAAATGCATAGCTAGAATGAGATTAAGCTTAAAGATGGTAAATCAGGGTAAACTCACAATGTGATGTCATCAATGATGACTATGTGCTGACTTCAATTTGGAATGTCATAGGATCTAGGCTTCTTGTCAAAGATACTCAATGGACTGTTCTCACTTCAGCTGGTGTCCTGCAAGTGTTTGATCCCGGACATTTCTTAGCCCTCCATACACAGATCACAGACAAATGATCTCCAATTTGTGCCTTATTGATTACATAAACTGGTGAGATCCCAGTCTCTCAGCAAACACAACATTTCAAGTTTTGTAGAGCTGTAAGACTCAAGATGTACTTTAGATGGTAAAACTGCATAGTGCCACTTAAGTAGGATGTTGTTTGTTCTGCCTTTTTTTTTTTTTTTGAGACAGAGTTTCACTTTGTCACTCACCGTAGACTGCTGTGCCACCACAGCTCACACAACCCCCATCTCTGGGCTCAGACGATTTTATTTCCTCAGTCTTCCTAGTAGCTTAAACTACAGGTGCCCACTTCAATTCCCAGTTATTTTTTTGTTGCAAATTGCCTGGGACAATTTTCAAACTAACCACAAACATGGTGAGCCACCATTTCAGACATAGAAAATGGGATACATTTCAAACTAGATTTTGTGGCCAGGAGTGGTTCTTCATGCCTCTCATCATGGCAATTTGGGAGGCCTCATCAATTGGGTTGTCTCAGCTTCTGAATTGGAAACAAGACTCACCTCTAGTGAGATACCCATCTTTGAAGAATAAAAGATGGCCAGATGTTTTGCATGCTCCTCTCATGCCAACTGACAGAATAGGTTCCCTTGATGAGAGCACTTGACATTTGCTGTGAGTTATGATAACAGAGTACTCTACCAAAGGCAACAAAACAAGACTCTGTCTCACTAAATAAATGGAGAATACATTTATATTGGAGTTCCTCCTCATTGTCACTTTTTATTTTAATAGAGACAGAGACTTACTTTATCTATCACATTCAGTAAAATTCTTTTGGCATCTAACAATCACAGCAACCTTCAACTCTTGGGTTTAGGCAATTTTCTTATCTCAGGCTCCCAAGTAGCTGGGACTACAAGTGCACACAACAAAGCATTGTTAATATGTTTTTAATTTGACCATAGATATAGTGTTGAAAATTTCCCCTAGATTATATGTCAACTGGAGAAATTATTCAGTCATAAGGAAATATTTTTTCCTACAAATTCTGTTACACAAGACTTCAGATTTCACACAACTCTGACCTTTGGTATCTAGATTATTTTAGTAACTCTAAATTACCCACACAGTGAATTATTGTCTAAAGTCAGGTTTTTCTTTGCACACCGAAATATCTGTATTATACCCTCCACCCCTTCTGTTGCATTTTTCAAACTGGGCCAATATTTCCTTGCCCCAATTAGTCCAAAGCCAGGAACCAGACATCGCTGGGGGACACTTACCCATCAGAACAACTGGCAGTCTCCTAAGGTACCAAACTCAAAAGAACTTGCCCTGACTAATTGTTCCCTCCTCCCACTAGGGACCACAATAAATCTCCTCTTTTATGTCATCTTGTATTGCATTAGCCTATTGACCTTTGCTCATAATTTCACTCTTGGAAACTATACCTAGCAAAATTTCTTTCTTTCTTTCTTTCTTTCTTTCTTTCTTTCTTTCTTTCTTTCTTTCTTTCTTTCTTTCTTTCTTTCTTTCTTTCTTCCTATCATTATTTCATTATTTATCATGAGAAAGGGTCTCACTCTGTTCTCCAGGCTACATTGTCCATGTCCGAGGTCTTTCACAGAATGACATCCAACTCTTTGGTTGAACTGATCTTCCTGCCTCAGCCTCTGGAGTAGTTGGAACTACAGGTATGGGATACAAAACTTGACTCCCATTTCTATTTAATTAAAACTTGGTGGGAGATAAGGACTGAGGTTTTCCTTCTCTTGCACAGCCTTGTCTCTAACATGGGACCTCAGGACATCTGCCCAATTTGCCTTCACTGAGCATGGAAATATTGTAGTCATGCATGGGATGAATCTTTGAGCTCTTCTTATGAAATTATCTAATGGAGGACTTTGAGGATTGTCTAATACTCAGGCCTCCATGAGCCATAGGGAGTATGTTAAGATAGTTTTACATATTCATGATGGGAGATAACCACAACTATGCCTGGATCTTCTTTATCCTTATCAGTTTGCATTGTTTAATGTGTATTTTTCTTGTGATCCAACATAACTCTTCAGTGTGCATTGTGGCCAAGAGACCGAATGTTTAGACATACCTAGCACAGAATTCAGAATTTATGGAAATTTAAAAATAGGGTGATATTTCCCATGATCATCATAAAACACTGCATGTATGGAATATACTACTGGACATAATGCCTCACCAGATTTCAAGCGGGAACCTTTGCTTGCACACCAACTATCAGAAACCAGCCTAGTATAGAGAGCAAAATAAAACATCATGAAAAGTGCAACTGGGTATTGTGTGACATACCATTTAGGTCTATCAAACCATTTCTGATCATTGAGCTAGATTTCTTCTTATATAATATCCCAGGGCACCACTAGGTAGAAAGAACACTGTTCCAATTGATTACTAATTCAAAATTTAAAAAGGAAAGAATGGTTTTCTGAATCCCTTGGTCATAGTTAACAAAAAAAATTTTAGAAAGCATGAATTGAGTGTGGAGAAAATGACCTCAAAGTTCTTAACAGGTTGAACCAAACAACAAACCTGGACAACAACTATGCATGCATAGCAGAAATAAGATTAAGAGTAAACATGGCAACCCTGGGCAACACCCATTGTGATGTCATCCATGGTGTACATGTGGTGACTTCATACTGGAATGTTGTGGGATATAGGCTTCTGGTCTAAGATTCTCACTGGACTTTTCTGATTACTTCAGCTAATGTCATGTTTGATTGAGGACATTTCCTAGCCCTCCATCCCCAGACAGAGAAGTGATCTCCCATTTTTGCCATATTGATTACATTAATGGCTGATATTCCAGACAGTAGGCTTGCACAACAGTTGAGATTTTGTACAGCAGTGAGGCTCAAGCTGAATTTTGGATGGTAAAACTTCATAAAAATACTTACATAGGATAACCTATGTTCTCTTTTTTTAATTTATTTTGTATTTGAGACATATTTTCACTTTGACATTCTTGGTAGAGTGTTGTGCCATTTAAGCTCAAAGACATCTCTATCTCTTTTCCTCTAGTGTACATCAGGTTTGCATGCGCCTCCATAGTACATTGAACTATAAGCACTTGTCTCAATTTCTAGCTATTTGTTTTTACTATACATTGGCTGGTACCATTTTTGAACTCACTTTACTCATGCTGAAACACCACTTTAGACATCAAAGATAAGACATTTTTCAAACTAGGTTTTGTATTCAGGAGTGGTACTTCATGCCTCTCATTTTGGCAATTTGTGAGGCCCAATCAGTTGTATTCTCTGAACTTCTGAATTGGAAACCATTCTCAGCACTTGTGAGATATCCATTTCAGAGTATAAGAGATTGTTGGATGTTATGCAGTCTCCTACCATGCCAGCTAAGGTAATAAGTTCACTTCATGAGAGGCTATAGAACTATTATACCCAGGTACTCTACCAAAGACAACAGAACAAGATTCTGTCTCAATAAATAAATGAAGAAAACTATTTTAATTGGAGTTACTCCAATTTTTTAATTTTTTAATAAAAACATAGAATTACTTTATTTATCATACACCTAAGTAAAGTTCTGTGGTGGCTACAGATTACAGCAACCTCCAACCCTTGGGCTTAGGTAATTTTCTTTGTTCAGACTCCTGAGTAGCTAGGACTACAGGAACATACCACAAAGCCTGGCTATTATTTTTTACATTATTTTACATTATTTACACCATTTACACCATTAATCAAAAAGCAAATATTGGGCAGGTATAAGCACTGTCTATGCTAATCTTTCCCAGTATCTGAGTGTAAGACAACAATACCCACAACAAGAATGTAAAATTTTTTGAGTGTAAGTGGCATTTGGACCATAGGACACAACTGCATCTTTGAGAGTCTTGAGAAATTTTAGATCAACCTCGATATATTGTACTTGGAATCCTGCTACTACCTTATCCACTTGACTCCCAGGTTTCATATTATCTCCTGTTCCTGCCCTCCATGCTGCAGCACAAGTAATAGGCATAATTATGACAAAGCTGTTAGAACATGCAGGTGGCAGGGGTAAAGTAAAAGAATTATGGGGAACTTCTAATTCATCTAGCAACCCAATGTTTTTAGGGTTAGAAAAACAGCCTTTATAATGCAGGTTGACTCATATGTCTGATATTCAGAGCTTAGGGGCCTCTGCCACAAAGGAAAAAGGAAAAAAGTGTGGAGGTAGTTGTGGTGGCAAAAACTAAGAAGTATGTAGATGAAGAAAAGCAGGAGGGGGACTAGAGGACAGAATTACCATATCTAAAGGAGATTCAGGAGGTGCAGAAGGCTGATTTTTAGCCTTTTCCACCATATCATAACATTTTTTAATAAAACTTTTAAGTCCAATCATTTTATCCTGTAAAGAGTGTGCAGAAAAGTATGGTGACAAAACATTAACATCATTTTCATTGTCCCCTGGTGAAGAGCACTCATCTAAGGAGTCTTCTGTTGTATCTACCCTCTCATTCTCATTATGATTAAGTGTTGAATCTTCAGTCTTGTCAGAGAGAGAAAGCTTAATAAGATCTGCCTTGGCACCTGCCATATCAGGGAATGTAGGAGGCTTAGGAACTTTACTCTTGGTGCCTACAAAAGACTGTAAAGCTAAATTAAACAAATAATAAACAGGCCAAATATCTTTTAATATTACCTTGATGATGATGGCACTTCATTTCTTCACTGACTTCCTCTCAGTTAAATTTAATTGATTATGGGAATCAGTAGTAAACCAATGACAATAATTTCTTATGGTGGCAAACAAATGGCAATAAGAGTTGGTTTTAACAGAAATTTCCATAGTATCTAAAAGAGTTCTAAGCAACTGAATGTATTCATCCTCAACAACTGAGGAGGAATAACCCATGATAAATGATCCCTTTTTCTAACTACTGGCCAAAGTCTGAGTATTTCCAAAGCTCAGCAATGTTTTGAATCGCAAAGTACCAGAAAATAACTTTGAGGTTTGTAAACAGAAGCTCCATGAACAATTTGAACAGGTCCTTCGTCCAGCCATAGAAACTTGCTCACTGCACAAGATGTTAGTATTCCCCAGAACCCTTTGTTCTACAATACAGAGAAAAGAAACCTCAAAGGGTAAGATTGGCCAAAAGGGAGATCAAGGCTCTCCAGTATAGTGACCCTGCTGATTATCTTATGTACTCTCAAATATTCAGTAAGAATTCAATACAGTAAAAAGAAGTGAAGTAAAATCAGGAAACTGACATTAAGATCCCAATTCAATACAATCACTAATGTACACATATACAATTGATTCTGTTTGGGGTTCAAACACAAAGAAGCCAGGTAGTCTGCTCTTGCCTAATCCTCCCTAAAACAAAACCAGTAGTTATAATGTTTATGATGAAATAGGAGCACAAAACAGCAGCCAAATGCCTCAACAGGTGTTTCAACGTCCAGCTGTGACCTAGGCCTTGCCCTCTGGTATTCTTTTGTGAGAGCATCTCTGAATTTCAGCAGGCTTCAGGCACGACCTCATGGAAAAGAACTCCATATGAGAGACATTTTCCATAGGGAGCCCATGAAGATAAACTGCCATGTCTGAGCGTGGGGTTCTGTAACCCTACACCCAGTAGGTTGGATTGTCTTAGATTCTAAATTGAAGAACTACTTGAGCACTACTGATGTACAAATCTCTGAAGAATAAAAAAAAAATGTTTGGATGTTATACAGGCTTCTGGAATGTCAGGTGAAGAAATAGGTTTGCATGAAGAGAACACCTGAAATTTGCTGTGAGCTATGATACCCAGAGTAGTCTGTAAAGGGCAACAAAACAAGACTCTGTCTCAATAAATGACTGGAGAAAAACATTTGTACTGGAGTTACTCCTCATTCATTCATTTCTGTATAGAGACACAGATTTACTTTATTTATCACAGTCAGTAAATATCTGTAGCATCTACAGCAATAACCTCTAACTCCTGGGTTTAGATGATTTACTTCTCTCAGTCTTCCAAGTATCTGGGATTACATGTGCACGGCACAATGCCTGGCTATTATTTTTTACTTTTGACCACGAATGCAGTATTGAAATTATTCCCTATATTAGACATCAACTCAAGAAATTATTGTCTCCAAGTAAATTGTTTTTCTGCATAGCCCCTTTTAGTCAAGACTTTTGATTTTGCATTACATTGACCCTTTGATATCTTAGATTCTTGTAATCACTCTAAATTGTCCACACTGTGAATTCTTGACTGAAGTCAGGTTTTTTCATGGACACTAAAATATCCAGATTATACACTCCACTACTTCTGTTTCACTTTTCAATCTGGGCTAATATTCCCTTGCCCCAATCAGTCCAAGGCAAGGGACCATATATCCCTGGATGACCTCTACCCATTCGATTAACTGGCAGTCTCCTAAGGAACCAAACACAAAGGATCTTGTCCTGAATAAGTGTTACCCCCTTACCCAGGGACCAAAATACATCTCCTTCTGTATATAGTTCTGAATTGCATCCACCTACTGACCTGTCCTCATAGTTTCAAGCTAGGAAAATGTAACTAGCAAAATTAAATTCTCTCAATCTCTATTTCTCTTCCTTTCTTCCCTTCTTTCTTTTCTTTTTTCTTAATTTCATTAGTTTTCATGACACCAATTCTCACTCTGTTCCCCAGGTTAGATATTCTATCATCTCAGTATTGAACACAATGACATCCAACTCTTTTGTTAAAGTGATCCTCTTGCCTCAGCCTCTGGAATAGCTAGACCTATAGGAAAGCTATAGAACACTTGACTACCATTTCTATTTGACTAGAAACCCAGGAGTGATCAAGGCTGAGGTTGTCTTTCTGTTGATCAGCCTTGTCTCTACCATGGGAGCTCAGGGTTTCTGTCCAATTTGGCTGCTCAGAGTAGATAAATATTGTAGTCCTGCATGGGATAATTCGTTGAGCTCTAAGTAATGAGTTGATAGGGAACTTTGAAAACTGTCTAATCCTCTGGCCTCATAAGGAGTATGTTGGGACTGTTTTAAACATCCATGGTGGTAGATTATCAAAACTATGCAAAGATCTCCTTTATCCTTATCAGGTTTCATTAGTTAATGTGTATTACATGTGTGATCCAATATAACACTTCAACATACATTGAGCCAAGAAGCCAAACTTTAGGCAGACCTAGCATCGAATTCAGAATTAATGGAAATTTTTAAAGAGGCTGATATTTCCCATGGTCATCATAAATCACAACGTATAAGGAGTACATTACTGGAGATATTGCCTCAATAGGCAATAAGAGGGATACTTCTGTGAGAAACCTACTATCTGAAACACACTTATTCAAGAGAAAGAATTAAAATATCATCAAAGTAGAACAGGGAATTGTCTCTTGTAACATTTAAGTGTGTTGGGGCAGCCTGTGGCTCAAAAGGGTAGTGTGCTGGCCCCATATGCTGGAGGTGGTGGGTTCAAACCCAGCCCTGGCCAAAAACTGCAAAAAAAAAAAAAAAAAAACCAAAAACATTTAAGTGTGTCCAATTATTGTCTGATATTTGGGTTTGATTTTTTTGTTGTATAACTTCCAAGGGCAACACTAGGTTTAAACCACACTCTTCCATTTGATTACAACTCTGGAAATTAAAAAGGAAAAGATGGGTTATTGAATACCCTGGCCTTTTTTACAAAACAAAATTGAGTAAGCAGAAATTGAGTGTGGAGAAAAGAACCCCACTTTTTGTAACAGTTTGAACCCAATAAGAAACCGAGACAACTACCCATGCTTAGCAGGAATAAGATTAATCTTAAAGACAGTAACTCAGTGCAACAACTACTGTGATGTCATCCATAGTGACCATGTACTGACTACATCCTGGAATGTTGTGGGATCCAGGCATCTGGTCAAAAATAGTCACTGAACTTTTCTGCTCACTTCAGCCAGTGTCCTGCAAGTGTTTGATCCAGTGAAAATGTTTGATCCAGAACGGTTACTTTTTCTAGTAGTTAAAAAAAGTACATTTCATTATATCACACTCAATAGAGTGCCTTGGAGTCACACACCTCACAGCAATCTCCACCTTCTGTCTGTAAGTAATTCTCCTGCCTCAGCATCCCAAGTAGCTGGGACAATAGGCACTGACCACACTGATCAGCTATTTTTTGTTGCAGTTTTGCTGGGGCCAGCTTTGAACCAACCACCTTCAGCATAAGGGTCCATTACCCTACCCACTGAGTCACAGGTACCACCCCTATCCAGGATATTTCTTAGCTCTCAATCCCCAGCTAGAAAATAAATCTCCCATTTGTGCCTTATTGATTACAATAATTGCTAAGATTCCAGTCAGTAGGCTGACCCGATACTTCACATTGTGTGAAGCAGTTAGAGTTAAGCTGCATTTCAGATTTTTTTTTGTTTTTATATTGTATTTTTTTGTTTGCTTGTTTTTGTTTCGTATTTTTTTTTGTAAAATCATAGCTGTATACATTAATGCAATCATGGGGTACTGGGTGGTATTTTAACATAGAAATTGAAATATTTTTTTCAAAATGATTAATTTAGCCTTAATGACACTTTCTTACTTATTGTGTTAACATGTTTATATTCTACTTTTAAAACAGTTCAATTGTACCCTTGTGAAATAAACTATAAAGGTGATATCTTTAATCATCTTTCCTTCACCCAACCACCTCCTTTCTCTCCCCCTTGCCACTCTCCATATTCTTAGGCTATAATTAGGTTATGGCTTTCAGCTATAAATTAGTTTCATAATAGGGCTGAGTACATTGGATAATTTTTCTTCCATTCTTGATATACGTTGCTAAGAAGAACATTTTCCATCTCCATCCATTTAAACATGAAGGAGGTAAAGTCTCCAACTTTCTTTATGTCTGCATAGTATTCCATGGTATACATATATCACAATTGGGCTTCTTCCATGATTTAGCAATTATTAATTGGGCTGCAATAAACATTCTGATACAAAGAGTTTTATTGTAATGTGATTTTTGGTCTTCTGGATATATATCGAATAAAAAAATTGCAGGATCCAATGACAGGTCTATTTTTAGTTGTCTAAGCGTTCTCTAGATATGTTTCCAAAAGCAGTGAATTAGGTTGCATTTCCACCAACCATGTAGAAATGTTCCCTTTTCTCTGCAAGCATGCCAGCATCTCTCGTTTTGGGATTTTGTGAAATGGGCTAATCTTATTGGAGTTAGGTGATATCTCAAAGTAGTTTGATTTGCATTTCTATGATCATTAAGGATGGTGAGCATTTTTTCATATATGTGTAGAACATGTGCCTATCTTATTTAGAGGAACTTCTTTCCAAGTCTCTTCCCCAGCCTGAGATGGAATCACTCATTCTCTTCTTTCTAATATATTTGCATTTTCTATGAATTTCAGTTATTAAACTATTCTCAGAGACATAACCAGCAAATATCTTCTCCCAATCTGAGGGCTGTCTGCTTGCCTTACTTACTGTGTTCTTAATGGTGCAGAAGCTTTTTAGTTTGATCAGGTCTCAATAGTGTATTTTTTGTGTTGCTTCAAATGCCCAGGGGGTTCTCCTCATAAAATTTTCGCAGACCAACTTCTTCAAGTGTTCTCCCTACCCTTTCTTCTAATATTTTTATTGCTTCATGTCTTAAGTTTAAATCTTTAATCCTGTAAGTGTCTATCTTAGTTAATGGTGAAAGGTGTGGGTCTGGTTTCAGTCTTCTACATTGTCCAGGAAGTTCACCCAGCACCATTTGTTAAGTAGGGAATCTTTTCCCCACTCAATGTTTTCAATTGTCTTGTGAAAGATAATGTAACTGTAAGTAGCTGGATTCGTCTGTTGTATTGAGGTGTATTTTGGTTGGGTGCATAGATATTGATAGTTGAGATCTCAGCATATTTAGTATTACCCTTGACAAATATAAAATGGCCATGCTCATCCTTGCTTACTTTTGTTGGTTTAGCCTCTATGGTATCTGCAAATAAAATTACAATACCTGCTTTTTTCTGCTTTCCATTTGCCTAGAATATAGCTGACCATTCCTTCACCCTAAGTCTATACTGATTTTTTTTAATGTATAGAGCAATTCTTGAATACATGTCTCTGAGAATGGTTTAATAATGGATCCATAGAAAATGCAAATGTATTAAACAGATGTCTGGACTGAGTTTCTGTATCCAATAAGCCAATCTGTGCCTCTTTAGAGAACAATTTAATCTGTTCACGTTGATTAAATTATTGAAAAGCCAGGGAAAATTTGGGGTATCAAGTTTCTCTAAGGTCCAGGTCTAAGGACATTTTTAATTTTTTCACCACTGTGGAAGATGGAATTTGATCAAAAGTTTCAGAGTGAGTTTACTTTTGCGGTGGAGGATTGCACTGGTCATTATGGAGGATAGGGTTGATAATTTCCTGGAGAGCTGGTTTAGTTATGGCAAATTTCTTCAGCACGTGAAAGTCATTAAAGTATTTAAATTCTCCGTCATAGATGAAACTCAGTTTAGCTGGAAACATTATCCTGGGTTGAACCAACATTGTTTTGTTTTTGTAGAGTAATAGTGAATGAGCATCCTCTTTTAGCCTGAAAGTTTTCAGCAAAGAGATCTACAGTTATTCTAATACTCTTCCCCTTGTAGGTTATGTTTTTCTTATGTCTAATTGCTTTCATAATTTATTTTTTATATTAACTTTAGTGAGTTTAATTATTATGTGGGAGGATGTCAAGGTTGAATCAAACTGGAGTTCTGAAACTGTCTGTTATCTGAATTTCAGAATCTCATGGTGTGTCTGAAGTTCTCTTTCATAATTTCATGAAGAAGAGCCTCTATGATTTGTTAAGCAATTTCACTGCTTTTAGTGATTCCTGCTAGGCAAATATTTCTTCTCTGTTAATTATTCCAGAGATCTGTGAAGAATGATTAGATTTTGCTCTCCATTTCTCTTCATTTTTGAGCACTTGAGCACATTCAACTTCTTTGTCTTCAATATCAGAGATCCTTTTTTTCTTCCTACCCTACTGTTAACAAGGTATTCTACTGAATTTTTCAGATCTTTGAGGGCTGCATACTCTTGACTCAAAGTGTCAAAATCTTTGGTCATTTTATCTTTGAAATCGTTCAATTCTTAAGACATCTTTTGAATAACTTCTTGAAATTCTAATTGCCTCTATTCCTCCATTCTTTTGATCTTGTTTGCTATCTAGACTTTGAACTCGATTTCTGACATCTCAGCTATTTGCTTATGAATGGGGTCTTGTGTTGTATCTTTCATATCTTTCCTTGGGAGAGTTGATCTACTCTGATTATTTATGTTGCCAGAGTTATTCTGCAGGTTCCACCTCATGTTTATTTCTAACCATTTGCTAGATGGGCATATAAGGTGAAATTGGATTGGGAGTAGTTCCTAGGGTTGTGGTTAACCAGCCCTTTGTCAAGGATCTGAGACTAATGGCTGCACCTTTTTCCCTACAGCTTTACAAAAGACCCATATAATATTACAATCTGGGGCTAAGGAAACCTGCTTGATGTGGTGGTGTCAGGTGGCTCTGTATTGTGTTAAGCTGGTTCTTGTATAATCCTAGTGGATCAGTGACTCTGGTAGAGTCTTTACTATGAAGAGATACACGCAACTAAGACAGCCCACCCCCCACCCCCCATGAATATCTATTGGAGTATTAAAATCAACCCTTCCCATTTCCTTCTAGATGGGAACTTCTGTCAGAGGCTCCAGACCTCCATCTTGTCCCTCCCTGAGGGCTGGTTTTTTTATAGCAAGTTTCTTCCTCATGGGAATTTCATTAAAGTATTTAATCTCTCCATAATAAGTGTAACTCAGTTTATTTGGATACAGGATCCTGGGTTGAAAGTTATTTTGTTTTAAGAGATTAAAAGTCGATAACCACCCTCTTCTAGCCTGAAAGTTTACAGCAGACATATCTGTACTAATTCTAATTTTCTTCCCCTAGTAGGTTATTGTTTTTGTACATCTAGCTGCTTTCAGAATTTTCTCTTTAATACCAAATTTAGTTAATTATGATGTGCCTGGGGGAAGTCTTATTTGAGTTAATTTGTTCTGGGGTTCTGAAACTGTGTAATATCTGAATTTCAGGATTTCTTGATATGTCTGGAAAGTTCTCTTTTATAATTTCATGAAGAAGAATGTCTGTGCTTTGTGAATGAACTTCAGTGCCTTCAGGGATTCCTATAAAATGAATATTAATTTTCTTCAAATTATTCCAGAGCTCTCTGAAAGAATGACCAGTTTTTGCTCTCCATTTCTTTCATCCTTGAGCACTGGGACACATTAGTAAGCTTTGTCTTCAATGTCAGAGATACTTTCTACTTTCTATTCCATTCTGTTACCTTGCGATTCTACAATATTTTTTCAAATCTTTGAGGGCTTCAACCTTTGCCTTAGTATTTCAAAATCTTTGGTCATTTTATATTTGAAATCATTGAATTCTTGAGTTAGTTTTTGAAAAATTTGAAATTCTACATCCCTCCTTTCCTCCAATCTGTTAATCTTATTGCTATCCAAGCACTTAGATCTCCTCACTTCCCCAGTATTTGTGTCACCAACATTGTGCAGCTGAGTCACTATATTACTGTGACAAGATCTGCCAGTTGATCTCCCGTGTTGCAACAGGCAGGGGCAGCTCCAAAATAAATGCTGTGAGAGAATCCAATAGCTGAATGACATTAGCTACTTACAGGCTCAGCAGCTCAGTCCAGAGCCCCAGACAGTGCCCAAAGTCATCCCCACACCAGCTCAAGGTCTCCCAAGGCAGTTCAATGGAATGCCCTAATCCAGAAACAACAACAACCAAAAAAAAAAAAAAAAAAACCGGTAAGTCTCTTCCTCCTTGCAGTCTCAGTGTTGCAATAGGTTCAGTTGTATGCAGCCACTAATCAAAGAAACAGATATTCACTACTTGCCAGTTTTCCACCACTTCTTTCATTCTTTCGGGGTCCAGGAGTCTCTTCCTGAGTTCCTGTGTCACCAGAGGACAGCCTCTGGGCAAAACCCACTGCAAAGAGATTCCTGGAGTATTCTATCCCCACTCTTAATGCACCTAGTTACACAGAAGCTGCTACTCTGCCACGAACTTGATTCTAACCCCAGTCTTTGTAACAGTTTGAATTGAACAACATATTGGATAGCAACTATGCATGCTTAGCAGGAATGATATTAAGCTTAAAAATGGAAACTCAGGGCAAAACCAATTTTGAAGTCATCCATTGTGACCATGTCGTGACTTCTTTCTAGAATGTCCTGGAATCCAGGCTTCTGGTCAAAGATACTCTCTGGAATTTTCTGCTCACTTCAAGTGTTTTCCTGTAAGTGTTTGGTCAAAGACAATTCATAGCCCTCCATCTACAGACAGTCAATTGTTCTTTCATTTATGCTTTATTGACAAGAGTAATGGCTAAGATTCCAGTCACTAGGTTGACACAAAATTGAGATTTGGTACAACAGTGAGACTCAAGCTTCATTCCATATAATAAAACTGCATAGAGACACTGAAGTAGGAGGTTCTTTGTTCTTTTTTTTTTTTTAACCTTTTTGAGACAAGGACTCTTGGGAGAGTGCCATCACAACTCACAGAAACCTCCAACGCCTGGACTCAGGTGATTCTTTTGCCTCCGCCACCCCAGTAGCTTTAACTACAAAAGCCCACCTCAATGCCCAGCTATTTTTTGATGAAGATTATCTGGGTTCATTTTCGAATTCCACACCTTCATCCTTGGCCTCCACTTCAGACATTGAAGATGGAATATTTTTCAAACTAGATTTTGTGGCTAGGGGTGATTCTTTATGCGGCTCATCTTAAAATTTGGGAGTCCCAGTCAGTTGTATTGTGTTAGCTTCTGAATTAGAGACCAGCCTTAGCACTAATGAGATACCCATGTCTGAAGAATAAAAAATGGCCAGATATTATGCAGGCTCTAGGCATGCCAGCTGAGGGTATAGGATCACTTGCTGTGAACATTAAAATTTTTCTGTGAACTATGATAGCAAAGTACACTACCAAAGTCAAAAAACAAACAAACAAAAAACAAAAAACAAACAAACAAAAAACCTTGTGGTAACTTAGTCCTCTTTCCTCTGTCCACTCCTGTTCCCCAGCCCTCACCTCTTCCCCCCACCCACTCTCACCTGTTCTCCCCCCCCCCTCCAGTACAATTTCCTCCTCCCATCTCCCCCAAGAGTCTACTCCAGGAACAAGGCAAGTCCTTCCTCCCCCCAGGGTGCCTGCGAATGTGCTTTCCAGCCATGTTCCCTGGCCCCCTTTTCCCCCTTAGAGTTGTCAAGAACAAGTTTCAGGTACCAGGAAAAGAAATCCCAAGATTCACAAAACTCCCAAGTACTCAGCAGATGAACAATGGTGGAAAACTCACTGAGGCTTGGTTAATTACTAATGTATAACCATAACCATTGTGATATGAAATGTATCCATTGTCAACTGAAACTTTATTAATCATTATTTCATTGCTGTATCTATGAATACCTGAGTTGTAACCCCCCTTAACAAGCCACGTTTCACTTCTGTAATATGCCTATAAAAGGTAATTCACACTCTCACCAGCTGCTGATTGTCTCTCGGAGGAGCAGCCCCTGCAGCAGGTAAAATATATTACCAATTAATTAACCTAATTGGGGGTCCAAGTCTACTTTTCTGGTTCTCCTGAGTTATTTCAACCTGTGTCTCAATAAATAACTGGAGAAAACCATTTGTATTGGAGTTACTCCTCATTTTTATTTTATATTTTTTAAATAGAGACAGAGTCTTACTTTATTTGTCACACTCAGTAAAGTTCTATGTTATCTACAGATCACAGCAACTTCCAACTCCAGGGCTTAATCAATTTTCCTTTCTTAGCCTCCCAAGGACCTGGGACTACAGGTTCCCATTATTGCCTGGCTATTATTTTTAATTTTGACCATGAATCTAGTGTTGAAAATTTTACCCTAGATTACATGTCAACTGGAGATTACAGCAACCTCCAACTCAAGGGCCCAGTGATTTCCCTTTCTTAGCTTTCCATGGAGCTTGGACTACAAGAGCACACTATGTGCCTGGCTATTATTTTTAATTTTGACCATGGATCTTGTGTTGAAAATTTTACCCTAGATTATATGTCAACTAAAGAAATTATTCTTTCATACCGAAAAATTTTTCCTACAAACCCTATTAGTAAAGATATCAGCTACTACACAACTCTAACCCTTTGGTATCTTAGATTCTTGTAGTCACTCTAAACTGCCCACACAGTGATTTCTTAATTCAAGTCATTTTTTTATGTGCACTAAAATATACAGATTCTACACTCCATTCCTGTTGCACTATTCAATATGTGCCTATATTCACTTGCCCCAATCAGTCCAATACCAGGTATGAGACATATCTGGATGAACCCTACCCATGAGATCAATTGGCAGTCTCCAAAGGAACCAATTGCATAGAAATGTGTCCTGATTCATTGTTCCTTCCTCATCCCAGGCACCAAAATAAATCTCATCCTTTCTATAGTTCTGTATTTCATCTGCCTACTGACTTTTCCTGCTAATTTTACTCTTGGAAACTGAAACTAGCAAAATTTTCTTTCTTCCTTCCTTCCTTCCTTCCTTCCTTCCTTCCTTCCTTCCTTCCTTCCTTCTTCCTTCTCTCTCTCTCTCTTTCTCTCTCTCTCTCTCCCCTTCTTTCTCCATATCTTTCTCTCATGATTTTTCATGAGAACAACTCTCACTTTCTTCCCCAGGCTAGATTGTGTAAGACCTCAGCCTTGCACACAATGACATACAGATATTCAGTGGAAGTGATCCTCCTGCCTCATCCTCTGGAGCACCTGGAAATATCCATAAGGGATATGACACTTGACTACCCTTTCAATTTGAGTACAAGTGGGAGATCAGACTTATTTTTCTTTCTATTGCTCAGCCTTGTCTCTAAAATGGTAGCTAAGGCTCAGTGCCTGTGGATCAAACAGCTAAGGCACCAGCCACATACACCTAAGGTGGTGGGTTCGAATCCCCAACCTGGCCCACCAAACAACAATGATGGCTGCAACCACAAAAAAAAAAAAAATGGCCAGGCATTGTGGCGGGCGCCTGTAGTCCCAGCTACTTGGGAGGCTGAGGCAGGAGACTCGCCTGAGTCCAGGAGTTGGAGGTTGCTGTGAGTGTGATGCCATGGCACTCTACCCAGGGGGATAGCTTGAGGCTCCATCTCAAAAAATAAATAAATAAATAAATAATAAAATAAAATGGGAGCTAAGAGGATCTGACCAACCAACGCATCTAAATATTGTAGTCATGTGGGGAATAAGTCATTGAGCTCTACTTTAGAACTGATAGTATTGGGAATTATGAGGTTTGTCCACTCCTCAGGCCTTGGTGACACATAGGGAGTATGTCATGACTGCTTCACATGTTCGTGGTTTGAGATCACCACAACTATGCATTTGATCTCTTTTATCTTTGTAAGATTTCATTAGTTATTCTGTATTATACCTGTTATCCAACATTACTCTTCAATGTGCATTGTGGCCATGAAGTCAAAAGTATACACCTAGCATGGAATTATGGATTGATGGGAACTTAAAGATAGGAGAATATTGACCATGATCTTCATAAATAACTACAGGTATGGAGTACACTACTGGACACAGTGTATCTCAAGATTTCAAGAGGGAACCTTCAGTGAGACACCTATTGTCTGATACAAGTCTATTCTAGATAAAGAAGTCAAACATCATGAAAAGTAGAACTGGAAATTGTGTGACATACAATTTATGACTGTCAAATCATTGACCAATGGGCTCGATTCCTGTTCTATAAAATCCTGGGTAGCAATAGATATAAACCACCCTCCTCCATTTGATTAAAAATCCAAAACATGAAATGGAAAGAATGGGTTTTGAATCCCTTGGCCATAGTTACAAAACAAAATTTTGGAAACAGGAATTGAGGGTGGAGAATAGAAGCCCTCTCTTTGTAACAGTTTGAACCCAACAACGAACCAGGATAGCAATTATGCATGTTTAGCAGGAATAAGATTAAGCTGAAAGGTCGTTATCTAGGTCAACATTCATAGTGATGTCATCCATGGTGACTATTTAGTGACTTAATCCTGAAATGTCGTGGGATCTAGGCTTTCATCAAAGATACTCACTGAAATTTTCTGCTCACTTCAGCTGGTGTTCTGCATGTGTTGGATCCAGGATATTTCTTAGCCCTCCATCCATGTCTTTCAAATCACTGTCCAAACATTGGGCTTGATTTCTTGTTACATAACATTGCAGGGAAGCACTAGGTATTAACCACAGTCTTCCATTTGATTACAAATCTGTGACTTTAAAAGGAAAGGATGATTTGCTGAATCCTTGGCCAAGATTATAAAATAAAATTTGGGAAACATGACTTGATGGAGGAGAAAAAAACCTTTTCTTTGTAATAGTTTGAACCCAGCAACAATCTGGACACCAACTACACTCACGTAAAAGGAATAAGATTAAGCTTAAAGATGTCAACCCAGGGCAACACCCATTGTGATGTCATCCATGGTGAGCATTAGTTCTTTAATTGTGGAATGTTGTGGGATCCAGGCTTCAGGTCAAAGATACTCACTGGACTTTTCTGCTGATTTCAGCTAGTTTCCTGCAAGTGTTCCATCAATAGCATTTCTTAGGCATCCATTCACAGTTAGAGAAGTGATCACCCATTTGTGCCTTGTAGATTACATTAATGGCTGAGACTTCAGTCATGAGGCTGACACAATAGTTGAGATTTTGTAGAGCAATGAGATTCAAGCTGAATTCCAGATGATAAAACTTCATAGAGACACTTAAGTAGTATGCTCTTTGTTCTTTTTTTTCCTTTGAGACAGAGTTTGACTTTGCCACTCTCAGTAGAGTGTGGTGCCATCTCAGCTCATGGAAACCTACAAGACCTGGCCTCAGGCAATTCTTTTGCCTCAACCTCCACAGTAGCTGGAAATACAGGCTCCCAGCTCAATTCCTAGCTCTTTTTTGTTTCTGATTAGCTGGCACTATTTTCAAACTCACCTACCTCATGTTGAGACACCACTTCAGACATAAAAGCCTAGATATATTTCAAACAAGATATTGTGGCCAGGCTTGTGTCTAAATGCCACTCATCTTGGCAATTTGGAAGGTTCAATCAGTTGGATTGTCTGTGCTTTTTTTGTTTGTTTCTTTGTTTATGATTTCATACATAGATCATAAATACATTTATGCCATTATAAAATTCAGTGTGTTGATTATTTGTTCAAATTGGAATGCTTACATTAAAAACAGCCTTCACCATATTTACCAAACACAGGATTAAGACATTTTTGCTCTACACCTGAGAGCTCCAATATGTACTTACAATATGCTCCATAGGTATGATCCCCCTAGCAACCATTCCTCTATCAATCCACACCCTTCCTTTCCATCTTTCTCTTTTTTCAAATTGGATACCAGCTTCAGCAATAGTGAAATTACCATCACTGAGGAGTAAAAACCCCCAAGATTTTATTTTAAATGCTCTGATTTCAGTTTTTATTAATTAAATCATAGCTATGTACATTAATACTGTCATGAGGTACAGTGTGCTGTTTTTATATATGTTTTGAAATATTTTCATCGAACTATTTAACATAGTCTTCATGTCGTTTTTTTAGTGACTATGTTAAGAAATTTATATTCTACATTTAGAAAGATTCACATGTACTCTTATAAGATGAACCATAGGCATGATCCCACCAATCCCCCTCCCTCCACCCATATTACCCTATCCTATCCCCTCAATCTTCATTTTCCCCATATTCTTGGTTTATAATTGGGTTATATCTTTCCTATGGAAGCTACAAGTTAGTTTCATATTAGGACAGAGTACATTGGACAATTTTTCTTCCCATTCTTGAGATACTTTGCTAAGAAGAATATTTCCAGCTCCATCTATGTAAACATGCAGAAGTAAAGTCTTAATCTTTCTTTAGGGCTGTATAACATTACATGGTGTGCATATATCACAATTTATTAATCCATTCGTGGGTTGATCTGCACTTGGGCTTCTTCCATGACCTAGCAATTATGAATTGGGCTGCAATCAACATTCTGGTACAAATATCTTTGTTGTAGTGTGATTTTTGTTTTTCTGAATATATACCTAGCTGGAAATTATGTGATCAAATGGCAGGTCTATCTTTGGTTCTCTAAGTGTTTTCCAGATATCTTTCCAAATATGTTATGCAAGCTCCTGATATGCCAGCTGATTGAACAGGTTCACTTGCTAAGAACACCTGAACTTTGCTGTGACCTATGATACCAAGGTACTCTACCAAAGCCAAAAAAAAAAAAAAAAAAAAAAAAATCAAAAACAAAAAAAAAAATTTGGAAAAAAAGTTTTTTTTGTATTTTATCAGTTTTTAGTTTGTTTTTATTTTTAAATAATAAGACAAAAAATTTTATTCTGCACAAAAAAACCTGACTTGAAATAAAAATTCACTGTGTGGACAGTGTATAGTGATACAAGAAT
>CAUYTI010094729.1:0-29648 GCA_963575145.1 Galago senegalensis
TAACAAGCCAAACCTCCTTGTAGAGTAGAATTAGCAGTAAGATAGATTTTATAATACGAGTGTTACAGCTCTTATAAAGGAGCAAACCTCCTTGTAAGTGTTTACAGCTTTTATAAAGGAGCAAACCTCCTTGTGTTTACAGCTCTTACAAAGGGGCGAACCCCCTTGTCAGTGTTTATAGCTCTTATAAAGGGGCAAATCTCATAGAGCAGGATACAAGTGTTACAGAGCCAAACCTCTTTGCTCTTCTCCTGAGATCTGCCCAAGTCTGTGCTCAGGGTCTCTGGCCTATATAGGGGCAGTTGTCCAATGAGCTTTTGGGTCTTGAAAATAGACTAATCGTGAATAGGTTTTGAAAACGGACCAATCAGGGATGCACTGGAGGAATTGCCAGAAGTCCACGTGAGGAGACAGCACGGTGCCAGTGCCTTCCCCACACGTGTTCAGTTCTTTTGGCTACTGGAGCCTCTGTTGGGGGAGGGAAGCTCCCCCTTTTGCTCCAGCCTGCTGGTTTCTGCCACCAAGGCAGAGCCGGCAGGTCCTCTAGTGCTGCTCTACTGGAGCCTTTGGTGGGGGAAGAGAAGCTCCCATCTGCTTGCTCCACCTGCTGGTTCCTCTGCCGGCTGCTGCCACCAAAACAGAGGTGGCAGGTCCCTAAGCCCCGCTCGGCTGAGCTGGCTGGGGCGCCACTTTTCCAGTATCAATTCCACCAGGTATGTATATTTCAAAACATCATTTTGTACAATGTACATTATACATATAGACAATATTTTTGCCAATTACCAATAAATACTTACATTTTTTAAAAGACCCAATATCAAATAGCAGAACTGAGAATCTCTTAGGATTGAGTTTGGTTTGATGTGTATGCTTTAATTTTGTCCTCACCATGCTACTTTCTTCTTCATGCATTTTAAGGGAGGTCAGAGGAATAGACCTTTCAATTTTCTAAGTCTTGGCCTGGCAGTGATCTTTGTTCTATGTACAAGTGTCTGTGGGAGGCCCATGTCCTATTTTATCCGAGTGATTTCTTCCCTACAGTGAAGTCTAGTGTCTTATTTTCTCCTTCAATACTCATATCTTATAATGTGGAACATTTTATAAATGAAGAAATTGAGACTAAAGAGTGTTAATGGTTTCCTAAGTTCTCATAGCTTTTCTTGGAAAAATCTAGGAAAAGTATTCTAATCAGATTTGCTTCATATTCCTTGTGGGTATTCCCATAGGTTCCCCTGAATGTGAAAATTTTGATCCTTAATTTCTTTATTCATAAAGTAGGGCTAATGATTCCTGCCCTGTTTTTGTCATTGTGAAAATAAAAAAAATATATGTTTCTATGAAAAGAACTTATTTATTTTTTTGTATGAAAAGCATTTAGAAATCATTAAACCCTCTGTGACCATATATTATAGTCATGATTTTTACTATGATTACGATTATTGTTATTTCTGGAAATCTTTATTCATTGTTACTAATCAAAATAGTGGCATCAGGTCTCCAATCCTGTTTATTTGCTTCAGAAATCAAAGATCTCACACATGGGAAAGAAACAACAGTCTGTTCTGACATTCATGCTTTAAGATTTTTAGTGTTGAAAGATCAGCACCGAATTTCTTGTTGCTAGATAAAATTTTATGTGATTACAGGTACTGCGTGCACTAATGCAATCCTGTAACTAGACATTATTATGCTAAGGGGTATATTGTTTCCACCCTCACACCAGTCATTTGCAGATCTAAGTTGACTTCTGAGAATGTGCATATAAAGGAGACAATAGGCCTTTAATTAAGTAAATAAATTCAACTCTTTGAAAATTACATTTTAGTAAGATAATTCATACCATGAAAATGACAATTAAAGTATATTAAGGTTGTACTAAAAATCTCAAAGAAAACATATTCACTGTGTTAATGATGAAGCCAAGAATAGACCCACAGAGTGAAAAGCCATAGCTCATATACCCTGTTGTGTCTCTTATCACTGGGAGTGTAATGTGGGTTTCTGTGGATGCTGTTAAGATTTGGGTGAGGATTATGAAGACATGAACTCCCTTAATTAAAGTGCACCCTAAATTGTCCTTTAAAAACTGGGGTTAGAACAGAGAGAAGGGAGCCAGGCAAGACTGGTACCTTTGTTTTCCAAAGTCTTTTCTTTACCTTACCAGATACTTCCTCTGAAAGGCTGCTATCAGATGTTAACCTCCCTTTTAAAAGCCTAGGGGCAGCATTTATACTAACCCCCTTCCTCATATCTTTAAAAAATTGCTGTGGCAGGCTGGGTGCTGTGGCAGGTACAAGTGTGGTGGCTCAAGTCTGTAATCTCAGCACTTCGGGAGGCTGAAGTGGGCAGATTGTCTGGGCTCATGAGTTCAAGACCAGCCAGAGTAAGTGTTGTGGTAGGTGCCTATAATGCCAGCTACTCAGGAGGCTAAGGCAAGAGAATTGCTTGAGCCCAAGAGTTAGAGGTTTCTGTGAGCTATGACCCCAGGGAACTCTTAGGGGTGGGGGGCAAGTGAGACTCGGTCTTAAAAACAAAACAAAACTGGTAGCCTAGCATTTTCTAAGTAAACTTTATGTACTTACTGAAGAAAAATAGGATTTTTAAGGTATTTGTCTAAATCCTACAAAGGTATCTTCAAAGTCATGAAGCTGGAACCCAGTGACTAAGATTTACAAAGATCTTGTGAGAGGGAATCCCTGCCCACATTTCAGTTTCCTCTAATACCATTCTTTTCCTTCTCTTATGCTCTACTAGCCTCCTTCCCGGAATGCCCGCTCCTACCTCTTGACTCAGGGATTTTGTGAGTGCTGTTCTCTACCTGAAAAACTTTCTGACTAACCCCATAAACATACTTTTGTCTGTTGTTCCCACTCATCTTTCAGGTATTAGTAAAATGGCACTTAGTGAGAGAACCCTAGCTCCACATTCTAAATTATATATATAATACATATGTAATAATTATATATAGCAACACATATATAATAACTATTTCAAAAAATATGATGAGCGTTAAATATATAAAGTGTTCAGTATAAATCCTGATACATATTAAGTGTTCAATAAATTATCTTCTCTCAAATCTTCCATGGCTGTAGGGGCTTTGCTCTTTATTTCCACAGTTAATTCATAGCTACTTAGAAAGGAAATAGAGATGGACAGCTGCTGAATCACTTAAGGGATATGGCCTGATTTAACACCTCTACCTACCTTGGGAAGCTTCTATAATCTGCACAGTTAGGGCCACTCATACAGATGAGGTTTTAGTCCTATCACTACAATAAATACATCTGCAAGTGGCCAAATTGAGCATAGATGCAATCATGATAAAGTCTTTTAGTGAATTTCAGAGCTGTTTTGATTAGAAAGTAATACAATGGCCCAGTACCCCTCCCCCTTCTCTTCTGTTTTGCATTTCACAGTTTTAGTTATCCATGGTCAGTTATGGTTCAGAAATATTAAGTGGAAAATTCCATAAATAAACAATTCATAAGTTTTAAATTGCATACCATTCTGCATAGTGTGGTAAAATGTCATGCCACTCTCCTCTGTCCTGCCTGGGACATGAATCGGCCCATTTGTCCAGTATATCCAAACTGTATATGGTACCTGCTTGTAAGTCATCACCATTGTCAACATTGTATGCTCTAGACCTCTAATCATCAACATTGTCATAACTCTGATCTAGGATCACCCAAAGCGGACTATCTTGTTTTGACACATTGTGAAAATGCCAACATTAGTCTATTGCTATGTCATAATGCCTTTTTCATTCTCTTCCCTTCATCTCATCTCATCACATAGGCATGATACCATCTTACATCATTACAGGAAGAAGGGGGTCAAAATACAATAAGATATTTTGAGAATGAGGCCATGTCACTTTTATTATAGTATATTGTTATAAATGTTCTATTTTATTATCAGTTGTTGTTACTATCTTTCTGTGCCTAATTTATAAATTAAACATTTTAGTAGCCATTTATATATAGATAAAACATAATGCACATATGGTTTGGTACTATCTGAAGTTTCAGGCAGCCACTGAGGATCTTGGAATATACCTCCAAGGAGAAGGAGTGGATACTGTATTGCATATTGAAAAGAACCTGAGCTTTGGCATTAGGCAGATCTAGATATTAATCCTAACTCTCTGGATTGTAATTTTGACTTTGCTACCTATAAGGTGCTCAATAAATGGCAACTGCTGTCATAGCAAATTTGCTTTCATAAGAGAATCAATTAAGTTGACTGAGCCAGCCTTTTCCAGGAAGGTTTCACTAGTATTTTATTAAACATCGGCTTCCATCTTGTTCTTTCACAGTCTCTGGAGTGATTTTTTGAATCATGATAGTTCCTTCTGGAAAAGATAAATGACTGAAACTTGACATGTATACATCCAGAACTGAGGTCAAATACGGCATTTCAAAGCCAATGAAGCTTTTCTAGTTGCTTACAGTCTGTATGCCTTTTCTTTCTTTCTTTTTTTGAGGGAGAGAAGATAGACATTTTAAAACTAACTCCTTTTCCCTGAGCCCTCCCTGTGCAACATTTGGTAATTTAATATGCGTGGGTTAGAAAGGAGAGCTATCTTTTTTCAGAGCTTTGCTTACAATTGGAATGGATTTATCTTTGGAAAAGGTCTAAATAAAATCAGCATTTTCAAGGTAGTTGAAAGTAATGTTACTGTTGAGCCCCTTTGAGAGTATGAAGCAGAATAAGTATTAAGTTTCTTTTATGGACTAAGACTGCATGAGGAACAAAATTGGATGCCCTAAGTGAGTACTTTCCTTCCAGCAGTCATTCATTTAACTCTCACTGAGCTTCTACTTTGTGTGGAGTACTGAAGAACACAGACATGGTATCCCCACTTAAGAAATTTATAAGAAAGTTCATTCAACTTTACCTGCCTCTGAGGTATGCATTATTTTCTCTCCCTTTCTTCTAGCTGAGGAAAGAGGGGCTCAAGAGGTGAAATAATTGGTCCCAAGTTGCACAGGTAGTATAAGTTATGTTAAACTTATTTCAAATCCATTTATCTTTCCTTTAATTGGGTATTTGTACTTCTATACTTTATTTCTAGTTACGGTTTGTTACAATAAACTTGACAGTTGTATGTAGTGCACAGCTAGAGATACTATCTCCCCGGAATTCCTCTTTCTTCATAGAAATGTACTTTTTTCTATTGTAATCATGTAGTTTGCACAGGAGCTTCCTAACTTACAGTTGGTTGATTCCAGCAAAGCAAATCAGAGTTATCCTTCAGAATTTTTCGAATACAAACTAAGAAAATAAGGTAAAAGCACTGAGTAATACAATTTTGGACTTTTTGGCCATGATGTTCTATGATGTGTAAAAGAAGTCTATGTGCTAGTTAAAACAAAGACAAAATCAACCCATTTAAAGACTCTGGTTAAACTTTCATAACAAATGCAGAAGAATATAATGCTAGAAATAAAATTTATAGAAAGAAAATTTATAAATATTAATATAAAAATGTAAATTAAGTATTTTCAGTAATAAGTAATTCAGTAATATACAGAAAAAAATACAGTAATACAGTAATATACAAAAAAAATAATTACTAAGTGGCAGCATTTATCTAAAAAGTTCAAGGGTATTTTAATTACTATTAGTTTAATTTACCACATAACAGATTGAAGTAGCAAAATCCATATGAACATCTCATTCGATAAAAAAATAAAATAAAATTCATTAACTATTGAATGGAATTTCTTTAAATTATATGTAGAGTACCTACCAAAACCCCACATTGTTTTTAAAGAAATATTTTCTTTAAAAGGAAAAGAACAAGAAAAGAGTAAGAAAAGGTTTCCCATTAAAAGAAAAGAACAAGAAAACCATTACTCCTAAGACTTTAGGGTATGTAATACAAGAAAGGATAGTGAGAAAAATACACTTCAGAAATAGAAATAAAACTATTTATTATTTCCAGATAATATTATTTCTACATAAAAAGACAAGATAAAGCTACAGATTAACTAGAACTAATTATAAAAGGATGCTAAATCCTAGATTAATATACAAAAATCATACATGATAAAAGTTCAAAATTACGTAGGCAAGCCATATGTGACAAAGAGAGGGCAATAGTTATGTACAGATAGAAAGGAGGATAATGGTTTTCTGGGGAGATATGATTCTAAGACAAACTTTAATATTTATTTTTAAAAATCTGAATCTGGAAAATATTAACATGATTTAAATATGGATTATTATGATGTTTAAATATTTTATAGCAAAAATTTTAAAATTCAAACATTGCAAGATAGCACTGAAGATCTTTGAAAATAATACAACTCTTAATTTGGAGGCTTAGAGACATTTAATTTAGATTTAGATTGCTTTAATTGCTTTGATAATATAAAAAGCAAAGAATTGAATTTTTATGGTTTTGGAAACATCGGTTGAAATTATTCTTAATGTCTTTGTTTTTATTTGTTCTTTTTTCATTTGTTTTGTTTTTGAGACACAGTCTCATTCCATTGTCCTGGGCTAGAGTGCCATGGCACCATAACTCACAGTAACCTCAAATTCCTGGGAACAAGTGATCCGCTTGCCTCACCCTTCCATTTTGCTGGGACTACCATGCTCAACTAGTTTTTCCATTTTTAGTAGACATGGGGGTCTCATTCTTCCTCAGGCTAGTCTTGAACTCCTGAGCTCAAAGGATGCTCCACCTTGGCCTTCCTCAGTGCTAGGATTACATGTGTGAGCCCCAGCTCCTAGCCCTTATTTAATTATTTAAATATGTTCTTTGATTACATGGTCAAGGTTATGGGTTGGATACTCAGATTAATATTCAAATCCTGCCTGTACCAATTGCTAGCGGCCTGTCCTCACTGGGATAGTTATTTTTCTAAACCATAGTTTTTTCATTTATAGAACTAAGATGTTAATGACAAGTTATATAGTTGTCATGATGATAAAATAATACCTGTAAAATATTTAGCACAATATTGGATGCGTCAGAAGTCTACTATAAATGTTAACTATTACATATTACATAAACTTTTTTGACTTCTCAGGATTGTTATGACAATTGAATGAAATAATCTCAGTAAAATTCATAGCATAATGCCTGGAACTTAATAGCATTTTCATAAATTTAAATTCCCCCTCACCCTCTCCATTCCACTTCAGTTTACTCTTGAATATCTAATTAGTTTTCTGTTTTGCCAGGTACTGTACTGAGTTGAGCATCTTTGATCACATTTGACTAATGCATTTCCTACCATTTATAACTAAAGAATTTTTTGTTGTTGTTTGTTTTGACAAAGGAGTCTCACTCTGCAGTCCAGGCTAGAGTGCTATGGCCTCAGCCTAGCTCATAGCAATCTAAAAATCCTGGATGGAAGAGATCCTCCTGCCTCAGCCTCCTGAGCAGTTGGGACTACCAGTGCCCCCCACCTCCTCAACCCCCAAACAAATAATTTTCCTATTTTTAGTAGGGATAGAGTCTCACTTTTCCTCAGGCTGTTCTCAAACTTCTGAGCTTAAGGGATTTTCCCTTCTCAGCCTCCCAGAGTGCTAAGAATACAGGCGTGAGTCACCACTCCTGGCCCCCCAAAGTGTTTCTTTATTGTATATATTAACATGAATTACAGCAACTGTTGCTCACAAGGGAGAGAAAATTATTAGCCTTTATCTTTATTTCTTAACTTTTGACACACACATGGGGATATCTATTTGTGCTTAAGCATAGTGTTCCACTTCTGGTTGCTTAGAAGAAAACTGGACTGGGCTTTCTTACCTGCTGCTGGCTTTTCCAGATTCTTTATGGCATGTCAGATTGTTGGGTGTATTTAAACCACTTACATGATAGCCACTGCTTTTAATGAGAGGTGAACTCATTAAGTTGTGGGTATTTTTATTTTTAAAGAGTAAGCCATGTGATGGCATCTTAGATTACTTCTGGAAAACAGGTGAAGATTCTCTGTATTTTTGTATAGGTGGTTGAGAGTGAATTGGGCACCTATTTGAGAAAGGGCACATTAACACTCTGATTTGCTATCTGATTTCTGGGTGAATAATCAGGACTCTGGGGTTTGACTAATTGGAGCCATGTAAGAAGAGACAGGATTTGTTCCAGACTCCTCCAAAGCAATCACCAGCCTATAGCAGCTCTAATAGTAGGGCTGTTGATTGCTAATCAGATGAAAAGAATGTTTTCACAAAATACTTCCCTCAGACTTGAATAAAGGGAATGTATTTTGATATATCAAATTTTATGGCATGATGAAAACAGAGCCAGGAATTGATGTATTCTGATTGTTTAACAGGCATAATTGACAAATCCTTTGAGAAAATTGACAAGCTAATGTTATGCAATCTGTATTAACTTACAAGAGGTATCATATGTAGTCATGAATTTATTTTTAAGTGAATACAAATACATTTTACTAGAAAGGGAGCAAGGAGCTTCTGACAATCTCAGTGTTCCCACAGAGGGATGAAATAATTTGAATAAAAGGGAATAAACTAAACATTTCCTAGTGTTTAAAAATAAAATACATCCTCCTCATTCCACCATAGTTAAGGTAGCGTAATGAGCCATTACTAGTAAGTGTGAGTAATTTCAGTTTTTTTTTTTCTGAGCTCATATTTTATTATTATTCTTTCTTTAAAAAGAAAAAGTGGGAGACAATATGGTAAAATATAAAAAGCGAAGGACTGGAGTTCAAATCCTCTATCTATCATTCCTAGCTATATGACCTTGAAGAATTTTAAGTTAAACTCACGGAATCTCGGAATCTCAGTTTCCTCATCTCTTAATTAGAATTAAAAAAGATTCTACTTTGGCCAAGCTGTGCCCTCTTATATTTTGCAACCTAAGCACCTCACTCTTTTTTTTTTTCTTTTGAGACAGAGCCTAAAGTGTCCCCCTGGGTAGAGTGCCCTGGCATTACAGCTCATGGTAACCTCCAACTCCTGGGCTCTAGCGAGTCTCCTGCCTCCGCCTCTCAAGTAGCTGGGACCACAGGCACCCACCACAATGCCTGGCTATTTTTAGGTTGCAGGCATCATTGTTGTTTGGCAGGTCCAGGCTGGGGATTCAAACCCGCCACCTTAGGTGTACGTGGCTGGCACCTTAGCCGGTTGAGCTATAGGCGCCGAGCCAAGCACCTCACTCTTGAGGAACATTTACTTTCTTTCTTTCTTTCTTTTTTTTTTTTTGGAGCATTTACTTTCAAGGTTGTACATTGCATGGTCAACACCTGAGTGTTAATGCCTCATAAACTTTGCAACTTTGGCACTTCAAAAACCTCATACTACTCTTAGCCCTGCTGCCATGTACTACTGGGATATGATACAGGGGAGGGGGTGAGTGAGAAGTGGGGAAGAGAGTGGTGCTAAATAGGGATAAAGAAGTATGTGTATGCAGAACCCATATGAAAAGGGGGCCTTGTAATTATATTAGGAAGCTTGAACTTTATCTTGAGGGTTATGAAAATCATTAAAATTCTTATAAAATAAGAGAATGTTGTATAGAATTTCATTTGAATAAGATAATTTGGTTGGTGGATGAATAGAGAATTGACGGGGACCAAGGTTCAACAGGGCAAACCGGTTAGAAGTGAATACAATCAATTCAGGTGAGAGATAATGATCACCAAGATTGGCATAAATGTTGGCAATGGGATGGAAGGAAGTAGAAATGTTTGGGAGATTTAGGGGAAGTAGGATCAGCAAAACCCAGTAGTGAATTAGATGAAGATAATGAGGTAAAAATTACTGAATATATCAACCAAGTTTTTGATTTGCACAACTGTATATATTGTGGTATCATGTCCTGAGAACTGGGAACAATGGAGGAATAAGTTAGAAGAAAAGATTATGATTTCAGCTTGGACATATAAAGCTGCTTAGTAAACAGTTAACTGTACAGATCAGGAATTTAAAAGTGAAATATGCTGGAGATATAGAATTGGGAACTGTAGTGTTTAACCTATAAATCATACTTTCTAGTAAGACTGTGTCAGCTGAGAAGGCGGCCTGGGGAAGAGCCTCAGTGAACACCAGGATTAAGATTTTAGGCATAAGACAAAAAGCCAGAAAAATATGAGAATGTTTGTTTAGGAATATAAGAAATATACACAGTCTTACATAAGAAATCTTGGTCAGTCCTAACCTGCAAAAAACTCACCACTATGCACCTTATAGAAATATGGTGTTTAGACATTCATTCCTCCTTATTTAGCTCTTGGCCCTCATTATGAAATGTGAAACCTTACCTGACTCAAATTCATTTTTTCTAACCTATTTCTTCCTTCTTCTTTGCACTAGTCTCCCATATATATGTATTTACTTTCTAGATACAGGGTCTCACTTGGTTGCCCAGGCTGGGGTATAGTGGCATAGTCATGGCTTACTGCATCCTCAAACTCCTGGACTCAAATGATCCTCCCACTTCAACCTCATAGGTAGCTAAGACTACAGATGTGCTCCATCATGCCTGGCTATTTTTTTTCTTCTAATGTTTAAAAATAAAATACATCCTCCTCATTAGCTCATCATTAATGTTTAATCCTTTTCTTCTGGTCCTGACCTTGTCTTTTATGTTTTGTTACTTACATTACCCTTCAGGACGACATCTAAATTTCCTACCAGGTTTTCTTAACTTACACAGAAGGAAATCGGACAGCCCTTTCACCAAGTACTACCCACTTGGGCAACATTCCATTATTATTAGAAGGTTACTTGAAGATAAGAATTGGATTACTGCTGTCATAGTCCCTTTGGCCAGTTCACTACAAATCTGCCTGACCAAACTCATCTGTGTGAACACATTTTCCTGAAATATTACCAACAGGCAAAGTAGAATGACAGTTGCTTAGCTTATATAAGTAAGTTGTATTAAATTATATCTGAATTATATATAAAGTAGAGAGTATTAAATATTGAAGAACATCAACAATTCTAAATATGCTAAAACAAAGAGAGAGAAAATAGCATATGTATGAATCATGGTTTAATGAGATATCCAAGAGGGCACCACAACTTCATACAATTTCCTTAGAATTTTCTCTTTAAACTTGTATCTGGGTTAGTGAAAAATGCTATGAAAAAATCTAACTTCTGTATCTAGCCTTTCTCATTGGGACCCTTCTTTGTAGGAAGGTTAAGTTCCAAGAGAAGCTGAAAAGGATGGTTGGTGCAGAAGCTACTGATTTAAGGTTTAGCCAAGTCTGTCTTCTACATATGGTTCATGCTTTTTGAAAAGGTACAACTTAGTATAGTGCACCAACATGAAGATCAGGACAACTTAATTATACTTCTTGTTTTGACTGTAACTCATTTTTCAAATTTAGGATATTTGCTGCTTCCGTTAGGGCCTCGATTTTTCTACTTATCAGAGGAAGAGGTTGAAATATCAGACTGAATTATTCTAAAATCTTTTCTGGCAGTTCTGAACAGGGTTTTTTGTCATATAAATATTGATGTAGAATAGTAGAGCTGAAATAAAATGCATAGAGTAGGTGTTTCCTCTAAAACGACCTGACCCAGTGGTTGTTTGGCCTTTTTTGAGATACTTGTGGTTATGAGCAAGTCATAGTTTGCAGAGTCAGCTCCTCCATTTGTTGGACTGATTATGTGGCTAACAAGTTCTTAGTTATAAATGGAAGCCTATTTCTTTGTAAGATTTCTTGTGACTCCTTTCAGATGTATATACCTGATTCAAATCCCAGTTTGAATACTCACTAGTTTTGTGAGAGTATGACTATCACTTATCTTCTTTGAGCTCCTGTTTCCTTTTCTGTAATGGATATTTCTGTTCCTATCTCACATCATACTATTATTAAACTGAGACGATAGGCTGTCTGCCATAGGCCCAAGGTAGAAAAGACTTGACAGAGAATTTCATACTTGATAAGGATCATGAAGAATGGGTTGAAGTTTGCAATAGAGAAGTGTGGGGTAGGAAGGAGGCAGGTAATACAGGCTGGCCCTTTAGGATAGAGAGAGGAGCACATGCTCTGACTATGGGACAAAACTCACACTCAAGTCCTAGCTCTGCCATTTACTGGCCATATGAATAAAACATTTCTCATTTTCTCTCTGAGACTCGTTCATCAATAATATGAGGGTTATAATCCTTTCTTTGTCTGTTCATTGAAATCATTATGAGAAAAGTAAATAATGATTGTCAAAGTCCTTGAAAAATAATAAAAATTATATTTTACTACTGCTACAATCAGGATATCACTAATATGAAAGGAAACTAGTATAGATAAAGCTCAAAATATACTGTCTGAACTCAGGGCAAAATCTGTATAGTCAGTAGTTTGTCTTCAGTGGTTCCGACCTTTCCTCTTATTCACTAGTTTTTTTTTTTTTTTTGGCATGAGGAGACTGGTGTCCTGTATCTCTCTTTTCTTCTTTTTTCTTCCCAAAAGTTTCCAGGATAAGCTCTACAGGTATGATAATGAGGCCACGGTTTGAAGATTTATATAGGTCCTATTCTCTTTTATAAGTTTTCCTTTTAGAACTTCATATTCATTATAAAAGGAAAAGACATTATTCCTTTAGTCATTCAAAAATTACTTGTCCGGCACATAACTTGTGCTTCATATGAGCTGAAATATTTTCAGAAGTTAGGCAATCAGAAAAAATATTAATTTGGGAAAACTAAAGGACTTCTAAGTCATTTACTGATTTGTCATTTATTCAATCTTTCATTCATTTCAAAAGGTATCTGCTAGAGGCCAGTCCTGTATTAGGCCACATGTGAGACACCAAGGATACAGTGGTACTTCTTATATCATCATTTATCAGGCTCATGCTAGTTTTAAATGGTCTTAGTTTATTCTTAGGCATAGCTACTGGGAATGAAACAGCTTGGTATGGTAGCAAGAGAAAAATAATTGAAATAAGATTGTCTTAGATTTACATTAAGTTCTTGAAATCTTGTTATATGAAGTTGGCAAGCTACTTAACTTCCTTTACTCTATTTCTAAAGCTATAAAATGGGAGAGACTTTATGACATAACATATACGAAAGCACACTTTCCTGGTACAAAGTATATGCTTCACAAATGTTATGAGTCATTCTTTTTTTCTTCTTATGTCTCTTCCATTTTGCGCATTTCTCTGCTTTGGTATTGAAAACAAAGTAAGAAGTTGCTGGCTAGTGATATTAAACTAAAAGATATTTGCCTCAAGAGCAGTCTTGCAGATGGTCTGAAACAACATTTGCAGAAGAGTGCTATTTGTTTATCATAATTTCGCATATTCTTTCCAGTTTACGAAATGCATTTACAAACATTATCTCATTTAATCTTCACAGCATCCGGATGAGATGAGGTATTTTCTCAGAACACAATGAAATAAAGCTAGAAATCAATTTCAAGAGGAACTCTCTGGGCTTTACAAATACATCTAAAATAAGCAACCTTCTCTGGAATGATCTTTTACTTTAATGATTAAATCAAGATGGAAATTAAAATTTTTTTTGAAACAAATGAAAGTAGACACAACATGTCAAAGCCTCTGGGATACAGTAAAAATAGTGCTAAGTTGAAAGTTGATAGTGTTAAATGCCTACATCTAAAAGATAGAAAGAGGCTGGGCACAGTATCTCACCCTCATAATCCCAGAACTTTCAGAGCCTGAATAAAGAGGATTCTTTTAGATCAGCAGTTTGAGACCATCCTGGAAAATATAGAGATACCGTCTCTACAAAAAATAAGAAAAAATCACTCTAGTGTGGTCCCTATAGTCCCAGATACTCAGGATCCCAAGGCAGCAGGATCTCTTGCACCCAGGAGTTCAAGGCTGCAGTGAGACATGATGGTGGCTCTGCACCCCAGCCTGGGTGACAGACCCAGAATGTTGAGAGAGAGAGAGAGAGAGAGAGACAGAAAGATCACAAATTAACAGACTAGCCTGACCACTCAAGGAACTAGAAAACAAGAATAAACCAAACCCAAGGTAGCAGTAGAAAAAAAATAACAAAGATCAGAGTGGAACTAAATGAAATTCAGGCCAAAAAAGCAATACAAAGGATCAATGAAATAAAAAAATGTGTTATTTTATTAGATAAACAGGAGTGATAGACCTCTAACTAGATCAACCAAGAAAGAGAGATTATTAAAATCAACATATCATAATGAAAAAGGACACATTGCAACTGACACCACAGAAATACAAAAGATCATAGGAAACTATTATGAACATCTCTGTGCCCACAAAATAATTTAAATCCTAGACATATCTCTGAGTTTCCTGGATGCCAAGGTAAAAGCAACACAGTGACTTATATCATTCCCTTTTATTTTATAAAAGAAAGCAGCATCTTTGATGATTGTGAAAGAAGTTTTTCCTAACTTACCATTTTAGGAGGGATTATTATACATGTTCCTTTAATAAAGAGGAGTTGTATAAATTCATGCTGGATATTTTTAAACTAAGGTTTTACAAAGATATTAGATTTTTTTTAAGGGTTAGCATTTTTGACATCAATCACCTATAAAAGCTGAAGGCTTATGTCCTCGATAATGATACTTCTAATGGTAGTTAAGCTAATAAAACCTAAGTATATTGTATTTTGATATACATTTTATTATTTAGAGGTCAAAGGTATTGAGAAATATACACTTAATTAGTTCCTCTTATTCTCTTTCTCAAATAATGGCTATCTTATTTGAGCATTTGACAAGGGCTGAATTGTCTGCAACTTCTAAGTTAGTCACCTTGATGAGTACAGATGGTAGGGTTAATCATACATATTATTTCAAGGAAATCTATAGTAAATATTTGATATAGATGTTATCACTCATATATCTAGGACAGAATTTTCAGGTTAATTCCTTTTTCTTGGAAAAACATTTTATCTATAGAGGATATTAAAATGGGGTGTAGTAGGAATAAAATAAATTCCAGGATAGCTACTACATTGAAGATATTATACTTGGAATTTTTTATAAATTACTCTTAATTTTAAAATAATTCTGTGGGGGTAATTCTTATAATTTCCATTTCATAGAGAGATGAGACTAAAGGGTGTTAAATCCTTTGCCCAAGGACACACTACTAGAAAGTATCAGAATTGAGGTTCTTTATCCACCCCTGCCTCATATATCTCCCCATATGGACTCTATGTCCCAGCCAGTCTGCTTTATTAAAAATGAAATTAGAAGGGAAAAATGGATGTGAAAGATTTATTTGGTAAGAAGGCAGCCACTGGAGGACAAAACACACAGAGAAACTCAAATCAGTGAGTTCAACTTTTCAGTAGGAGTTTAAATCAAAATTATGAAAAAGGAGTTTGAAATAAATGGTTCGATGACAATTTAAACTTTCTGTGAATTTTCATTTGTACAACCTTTATCTGGTTTAGCAAGAATTATTAATTATTTGTGGTACTTAGGTGCCTTATGAGATGTCAGAAAATGTTTGCTCGTTTTCTTGTAAGTGTATGTTGCCAACACTTACACCAAAGTGTATATATTCATAGTGAAATTATTAAATAATTTAAAGTGAACTAGCTAGAATATAAATACACAAAACTTCAAACTCACAGATCATCTAGGTTGGCCTCATTTCTTATTTGATCAGTAAGAGGCCAAGGGAGCCAATCATAATCATGAAAGACACAGTCCCTAGCTCCATAATCTTGAATATTGATATTCTCTCTGAAAGATCAAAATCCCCAAACTATGGCTCGGCGCCTATAGCTCAACCGGCTAAGGCACCAGCCACGTACACCTAAGGTGGCAGGTTCGAATCCCCAGCCCGGACCCACCAAACAACAATGACGGCTGCAACCAAAAAATAGCCGGGCGTTGTGGCGGGCGCCTGTGGTCCCAGCTACTTGGGAGGTGGAGGCAGGAGACTCGCTTGAGCCCAGGAGTTGGAGGTTGTTGTGAGCTGTAATGCCACAGCACTCTACCCAGGGGGACAGCTTGAGGCTCTGTCTCAAAAAAAAAAAAAGAAAAGAAAAGAAATACTATCACTATAGAATAGATCTTTAAAAAACAAAAATCTTGGATCCTACATAAGTGGAAGGAGATGGCATGCACTTTTTTATGTCTGGGGCTTCTTTGCTCACACTTTTTTTTTTGCCTCAAGCTGTCACCCTGGGTAGAGTGCTGTGGCATCACAGCTCACAGCAACCTCCAACTCTTGGGCTTAAGTGATTCTCTTGCCTCTGCCTCCCAAGTAGCTGGGACTACAGGTGCCTACCACAACAGCCAGCTATTTTTTGGTTGTAGTTGTCATTGTTGTTTGGCAGGCCCAGGCTGGATTTGAACCCGCCAGCTCTGGTGTATGTGGCTGGTGCCATAGCTGTTTGACTATAGGCACTAAGTCTGCTTGCATTCTTTTTGAGATTCACTCACATTATTGTGGGTAAAAGTAGTATGTACCTTTAATTGACGAGTAGTATTCCTGTATGTAACTCTGCCATAATTTTGTTTATCCATTCTCCCATAGATAGATATTTAAGTTGTTTCCAATTTCGTGTTATTATGAAAATAATGCTTTTTTTATTATGAAAATAATTCTTTTTTTTTTTTTTCAGTTTTTGGCCAGGGCAGAGTTTGAACCCACTACCTCTGGCATATGGGGCCGGCGCTCTACTGCTTTGAGCCACAGGTGCCACCCTATAAACATTCTTGTTTAATTACTTTTGTGTAATATTTTTATTGCTCTTTACTAAATACCTAAGAGCAGAATTGCTGGGGAATAGGGTAAATGTATTTAATGGATCAGAAACTGCCAAACAGTTCTCTAATGTGGTTATGCTCTTTTATGCTCTTACTAGTAAGGTATGAAAGTCTTGCAACTTGATCCCAATTTCTGATAGAGGCTTGGTGATGACATCTCTGCCTCCCAAGGGGCCGTTTCTTCCCAGGTGAGGAGAGAAATGTTGCATGTGGAAACCCAGAGATGGCAGCTTCTGGGACTGTGTTAAATCTTGGTATCTTTGCTCTCTGATCCATTTTTGCCCACCCTTGCTCTGCTCTGCATCATAGGAGGCTGCTCTTCTGGAGATACTGGTTTATGGCTCTTTGTTGGATGTGGCCAAGGGGAAGTGATGAAGTAGGTATGGCCAAAGGGAGGTGATGGGGTGGGTGTGGTCAATGGGAGGCACTGAGGTGAATGTGGCCAATGGGAGGTGGTGGGATGGGTGTGGCCAATGGGAAGCACTGTTGTGGTGTGAGAGGTGGGCAGAAGAAAAAAGGCAGAATCTTTCTCCCCCTCACTCTCTGTCTAAGGCATCTTCTCTTGCAGTGACTGTGTGTCTTCCTTGGCACCAGCTTCTACCATACAGGCCTGCCATCCCACACAGCTCCCGCCTCTAAGGGATGACTCCACCCCCTGGACACAGGTAGCGCCACATTCTCCCTTTATCTCTCTAGACTACTAGTGGGAATGTCTTCCTGCTATTGCAAATCTCTGAGTTACCTCACATTTCCCTGTTGTTTGCTTTCCAGCCTCTTCCTTCATCTGTGCAATTTCTTATATTAAATTCTCTTTGTTCAAACAGTTAGAGCAGGTTCCATTTTTCCTGGTCGGACCTCAACAGATATACACAGCATTGAGGATTAACAGAGACGATTTTGAGGCCAAATCACATCTGAGGCCTGCCAGGCAGATTTATTGTCAAATCCTAAAACTGCAAAAATAGGACAACCTTCTTCAGAAACACCATCTGGTACCACAATATTCCCCTAATGTCTAGCCCAAATCCCTGCTGTGATGTCCTTTGTATCTGATAACCAGATAGAACCAGCCTCTTGGCCTCAGGAGCTAATGTGGGTATTGGTGTTAGTGGGTCCATGGGCCATACCTTAGGACTGGCAGGAGCCATGGTTATGTTTATGGGAGAAGGAAAGGGGAAGGTGGGGGAGAAAAGGGGGATATTTCTAAGCAGCCACCATAATTAGATGGATTGATCCAAATTCCCTGTTGTTGGGCTACAAACTTGGCTTTCAAGGAAGACAGTATTTTCTGCTGTTCCTCTCCCTCTTTCTTTGGGACTTAAAACAGTCATCATGGGATAATAAATATTTTCAAAACTGCATTTGTCTATTAAGTCATTCATTTGTTAGATAACTTGCAAAGTACCTGGATGATTTTTGATTGCAAATAACATAAACCTAACTCAAACTGGCTCTAATTAAAAAGGGATTATAATAATTCACATGATTGAAAAGTCTTAGGACATAATAGTTTCAGGCATAGTTAGATGCAGATCCTTAAATGATGCATCAGGAGTTGTTGCGGCTTCTTCATTTCTCAGCTCTGCTTTCCACTGTAGGCAAACTCTTCCAAGGAAAGGCAGCAAAAAAGCTCCTGCTGATATCCCATCAGAATAATAACTATAGAACTTGCCTTTTAAAATATTTTTTTGCAAAATCTAGGGGTTACCACTTCTCAATTCTGATTGTCCTGGGCCTCCTGCCTCCCTTCAGCCAGGGAAGGAATTGGTTCAAACTCCCCCCAAGACTGCCTACAATGGGGAGAGGTGTAGGTGTACTCCCCCAAATAACAAGGTGCTGTTATCACAGAACAATAAATAGATGTTGGGTAGGCAGAAATCACAAATGGCCACTATGGGGACACCTGTGTGACAGGCTTCGAGGGCCAAGGGTACACAAGGAACACAATGCAGTGTTTCCTTGTGCTCATGGTGCTTATGTTTTGGAGGGAAACTTGTTGAGGACCAAGGATGTGAATCTTATCATGGTGGAAGTACAGGTTGCAATAAGAGTAGCATCCTTCAAATGTGATTTCAAAGGCTGCCATTGAATACTCCAGTCTGGCTGGTCTGGGAGTTAGTAAACTAGCTTTGTGTCTGCACTGGACATGCAGAGTTTCAGTGATGTCCTCCAGGAATCTTTGTTGGAGCTACCATCTGTAACAGGCTGTGCAGTTTTGCATGAGATGCCAGGAGTCTCTGGGAGAATGGACTATAGATAGTTCGATCACATAGTGGCAGGAAAGGTGGGAGATTAGGAATGCAATCTGTGTAGCTGATGTGCACTTTGGGTCAGCTTCCATATTTCAACCAAGTCGTGGTTTTTATTTTCCTAAAACTATTTTTAATTCTGAAATGTTTAGTTTCACGTGAAATGATAAGAAGCAATATAGGGAGATCCCATGTTTCCTCAGTTTCCCCCAATGGTAGCATTTCACGAAGCTATAGTAGAAGTTTATAGTCAGCAAGGCAAAAAAGACCAAAGAAGAAAACAAGCAAGCAATTAAATAAACAAGGGGCTAAAATAAGAAAGTCTCTGATGGAATTCCGTGGAGATGCATTTGCGAGGGAGGTGCACTGTGGTACAGTAGGTGGTCTAGAAGACTGCCCTGAGGAGTGACTTCTCATCTAAGACATCTCTAGCTGCCCAAGTGAAGTCCCACCACCTTCCTTACCATGCTTTGACAGACATGTTCTATCAATCAGCAGAGTAGCCCCCACTGATCCCCAGGGGATATGTTCAAAGACTCCCAGTCTGAAACCACAGATAGTATTGAATCCTTGTATATACTCTGTACAAATTTATTTTTTCTTCTTTACAATTTCACATATAGTAAGTAGATTCATTCTTACCACAGATATTAGCGATATCAGCATGTGGTTTTTTTTCCTACTAAGTCAAGAGCCTTCACTTTACAACTTCTCTGTCACATTCGAATCACCAGCATTGCTTCTCTTGCACTTTGGGGCCATTATTAAGTAAAATAAGGGTTACTTGAACACAAACACTGCAATATTGTGACAGTCAGTCTGATCACTGAGACGTCTGCTCAATGACGAATGAGCAGGTGGCGCCTATCGTGTGGAGATGCTGGGCACAGGGATGATTCCTGTCCTGAGTGAGACAGAGCAGGATGGTGTGAGATTTCATCATGCTACTCACAATGATGAGCGATTGAAAACTTAGAAATTGTTTATTTCTGAAATTTCCCATTGACTATTTTCAGACCAAGTTTGACTGCAGGTAGCTGAAACCACTGATAAGGGGAGACCACTGTGTACATCTTCAGAATCCATCTGAAGCAACGAAAGAAGTGGATGTAACATCGAATAGAAACTTCTTTGCCTCCTTGATCTAGTAATTCCTCGAAGAACAATGGGTAAGAATGAATAAATCATGCTCTTATAAGAAACAGAAGATAATAGAACTCATTGGATCAATAAAGAAACAAATCCCGGGGAAGCCTTGGATTTGTCTGAGGTCTCATAACCAGCAAGGGTAGAATAAGGATCAGAACATAGCTGACGCAGGCACTGGCCTAACTGAGCCATTCCTGAACCGAGGCTGCAACACAGTTGAGGCATGCCTGGTAAAATGCAGATTCCCAGCCCTTGGCCCAGAGAGTCTGTTTTGGTAGGTCTTGAATGGGACTTAGGAGTCTGTGCTTCTGATGTGAATGATCCATGGACCAGACTCTCACAGTCAGTGGTCTGAGTTTGGGCCACCAATTTTACCTTGTTTCAGTAACTGAAAAAGTTCCTTTTCACAGCTGCACTTCGTTCGCCGGCTCATTCCCATCTAAGAGCTCAGGGTTCCAGGTGTCAGGCCTCACTGCAAATGCTAAGTAGGGAGAGAGGTGAAATTCTAAGCTGGCCCTGCATGATCTGGCTCCTGCTGTCCTCTCCATGGGTGAGGACATGCCTCCTCATGCACCACACTCCCCTCATGCAAAGTGTTCCAGCCTCTCTGGCCTCTTTTCAAGCTCTGAGATGTAACTACTCCAACAAGGGCTTGTTATTTTCTGTCTCCAGAACATCTTTCCTTTCTTTTATTTTTTTCCTAAGACAGAGTCTCACTATGTTACCCTGAGTAAAGTGCTGTGGCTTCACAGCTCACAGAAACCTCAAACTCTTGGGCTTAAGCAATTCTCTTGCCTCAGCCTCCCAAGTAGCTGGGACTATAGGCGCCTGCCACAACTCCCGACTACTTTTTTGTTTCCGTAGCCATTGCTGTTTTAGTTGCCCAGGGCCAGGTTCGAACCCTCCAGCCTCAGCACTTGTGGCTGGTGCCTTAATCACTGAGCTTCTGTGGCCAAGCCCCTTTCTTTACCTACTGAGTACCTGCCCACTCTCTAGATCCTACAGCTTTGTCACTTACTTAGGAAAGCCTTTCATTTCCTCCAGGGCAGGAGCTCTGCCACATCGTAGAGTTAATTTTGTGCAATTTAGAGAATGGCTTGGATCACATCTTCCAGAACACTATCATAATAAACGTTCAAATCTACGATGTCTGTGTTGTGACTGGCTTGTCCTATAGAGTTGTGCACAGACTGCCCCACCACACATGGCAGCCCTGTCTTTCTCAAAGTTCTATCTCACTGCTTCTTTTTGCATAAAGAATTTCTCTTTGAGAGGACTGCTGTCACCTGCAAATTTAAATTTCAATATCGACTAATGTCTCTTTACCCAACCAGAGTGTACATAGGGAATCTGTCTGGTTCTGTCCACATTTGAATCCCCAGGACATGGGATTATGCTTGGCTCGTAATGGCCATTTAGTTAATGTTTGAGTAGCTTTTGGTCCTACACAGCTTTCAATGTCTGAAAGAGCTCTTTCCTGGCTTCTACATGCCCCAGCACCAAAGATGTCCCTATTTTAATACATTTCACAACGTATGGCCATTGCCAGGTTTCTTGTCTCTATTTTAACCCACCCGTCCTCTAACATACCAATAAACTCTAAGCTCCTTTAGAGCAGGGGTCTATTTTGTTCATCTTTTGTCTGCCTCTGCCTCGCCTGGTACCCGGGAGCTGCTGAACTATTATTACATGTTGAACACCTGTGAGGAGAGAATGGTGCCTGACTGCCCAGGCCTGAGAGGAGAGGAGGGCTATGACTCTGCTTAGAGGCACCTTTTGAGAGTCACTCACTGCAAGGACAGCTCCTAGCTCACCCCACCAGGGCAGAGGCTCCTGTCCTGCCAGCAATTACTATAATACAAGCCACTTCTCATTCCAATCCTATTGCTTGATAAGAGAATGAATTTAGGGCATTGTCTTTCAAAGAATATCTTTATTCAGGGCTGCCAAGTACCTATTCAGCTCCTGCCAATTTCCTACAATGCATCCCCCTAACAAGCTTTGAGACCCAGAAGCCAGAGGCAAACAGGTGCCCCAGAATGGGTTGAACTTGCAATCCTGGGCGGCCCTTGAACCCACTTTCCCAGGCTTCATAGTCAGATCCCTGCAGAATAATAAGACCCACAAATCTTTTGTCTGGAAAATTATCTTCCTGTAACACTGGAAGCTGTTACCATGGAAATAAAATAGCCTATTAGCCCAAATCTACCAAAACACGGGAGAAGCCCGGCTGCATTTCCGAGGCCCTTCATTAATAAGGAGAAAAGCAGATTAACCTTTAAGAGAATTGACAAGAATGGCCATGACTAGCTGGATTATGATTTTCATGTGGAGTTTATCTGGCCTAATATCTCAGCCTGGAGCAGCCATGCTGAGTGGAGAAGAAATAAAGACTCAGTTTGGAGATTCAAATGCCTGCCAGGTCTGGTGGAGCGTAGGTGTATTTTTGTCTCTTGCTCTTGGCCACCCTGGATACCTTCCCTCCCCTGATTCCAGGGAAGCCTCCTCTCTAGACCAGTCCGCTGGAAGGAGATCAATTTTCCTGTCTGAGAGAGGCAGGGAAGTGCAGAGGGCATCTCACAGCACAGCCAAGATGCTGAACAAAAGTGGAGACAGATGGAGCTGAACCTAGCCTGTCCTGGTGTGCCTTCTCCTCCCGAAGGGTCTCCGGTGCCAAACTCCAGACATGCAGGCTGCAGGGAGAGGCGGCAAGGACTCTGCCTCTTCCTGTGGCCAGGTGCAGAGCTTGCTGCCTGGAGCAGAGATGCTCTGTGTCCCTAGCAGCCCACGTGCATGGTGCTCTGGTGCCAGGAGGCCAGCAGAGACCTGCTCCTGCACAGTTCACTGCTCCCACACTGGCCAGTGAGAACTGTCAGCATTTAACTGCAGCCAGGCGGGATGTGCCAGTGTCTTGACAGGTGTCAAGAGCGGTGACTCTGTCCTGGGGAAACTGACAATGGCCATCGGAAGCTTGTCTGTGCTTGACAACGGTGCACAGATGAGGGGGATTTTTTTCCCTGCTTTCTCTTTTGTGCCGTGTTAAAGGAAGAGAGGCAGGAGAGTGTCCCTGCAAGCATCAGTCGTGGCTGTTAAAGGCTCTGCGGCTCAGAGACAGTGTTGTTTCCTGCTCAGGTGTCTTGCATTGCCTCTGGTTACTGACACCAGGAAATACAAGGCACCAGTTCGTGTTAGCTGTGGTCTGAGACATAAGGTGTGGAGAAGGAGAGGTCCTCTATTCATCCTCATGTTCATGTTTAACAGGGTCGTGGTGGGAGCTGAGTGGGAATCTGTTTTCCTCAGTAACCATTGGTAGTCATACCTGCCATGACAAATACGTCCTAGTCCCAACAGCTTTGTCCCTCTCCCAGGGGAAGGGGATGAGAGATGTGGTCTAGCCAAGACAGGAGAGGAAACCTCAGCAAGAGACTCCAACACAAATTCTGAGTCTCAAGCAGTGACTAACAGACGCCCACTAGTCCGTGTTCACCGTGGAGAGTCTGAACCCGGGAGCGAGTGGAGTCCTCACTACTGTGTCACACACCACGCCCGAGCTGTATGTGAGGAATTCAGGTCCTTCAACGTGCTTCTCAGAAACTGACTTCCTGGAACAGATATGTCTGGAATTCAATAAAAAAGACATTCCTTTTGAGCATTTGCACTGTATAGTAGCATATGAAGGCTCTGACAAGCCCTGTGTTTTAAAAATCTTTACTTAAAACATTTCTCAGCCGGGTGAGGTGGCTCATGCCTGTGATCCTAGTGCTCTGGGAGGCTGAGGTGGGAGGATTGCTTGAGGCCAGGAGTTCAAGACCAGCCTGGGCAAGAAGAAGACTCTACTTCTACTAAAAAATATATAGAGAGAAAAAGATTAGCTGATCATTGTGGGAGCACCTATAATTCCAGCTACTCAGGAGGCCGAGGTGAGATGATGGCTTGAGCCCCAGAGTCTGAATGCCACAGCACTCTACCCAGGGTGCCAGAGACTCTATCTTCAAAAACATAAAAATTAAAAATAAATAAATAAATAAAATAAAACATTTCTCATATTCACTGGAGTAGGGATGTGCCATCATTTTCTTTTTTCCTTGGTTTTTTTTTGTTGTTGTTGTTGAAAATCTAGTAACATCTTTTAGAATCAGCATTTTAAGGAATACAGCTTGAAAAGCAGACCTAATCCAATTCTTCTATTTTATATGTTTTTGGCACACAAGTGCACAGAGGCTCGGAATGAGGACTTGACTTACCTGAGATCAAATAGCATGTCTTGAGAGGAGGTTGCAGGCCTGCATCAGATCCCAAGAACAGTGCTCATGTCCCCAAATCTCCTCCCAAATGGGGTTCCAGGAGCATGATATTGGCCAATATATACAGTAAGGTATAGCACACACACACAATCTGTGTATGTGTGTGTGTAAAGGGTATTTATTTATTTAGCAAATAAATGAATAAAATATGCCTTAGTTTTCTTATCTGTAAAATGGGGGGGGGAGTTATTAGAAGATTGTGCGTTTAAAGCACTTTGCCCAAAGCTAGGCATTGGGGCTACAACCAGGCAAGCCTGGACTCTCTGCTCACAGAAACTGCAGAGAAGATGGACAGTTAACTGAAATAATCATGCATCTTGTAAGCGCTAAGCTAAAACTGCAGAAGAGGCTGAGAGTGATGAATAGAAAATAGCTTCTTTGGAACAGGTGGTCCTGGGGAAGTTTCTCTGAGGAGATGATATTTAAGCTAAGACCTGAATCACAAAAGGATTGTGTTATAACAAAGCAAAAGAGCCCAGTACTGACATGGCACACAACAGGTGTTCAGCTAAATGTTAGCTAAATGAATGAATGGACAAATGAATAAATTGTGGCTTGGGGCATAATGTAATATTTTTTGAAGTTTTCTAATAAAACAAAGAAATGTCATCTTTGCAGTCTCAAAACACTTAAGGTGTGTATTTCCTCTCTGTGGCTAGATTAATCAGTAGGAATATTTATGATGTTGTGATGTAGGGCTGAGGAGGAAGAGGAACAGATGCTTTGTTGAGCAGTGTCCACTGAGAGGCAAATGACACTAGGAGATGCTTTGTCCACTAACAGGAACAAACTGACCAGAAGGGAGCTTCCTAGAAGGATCAGATGATAGGCCAAGGGTCCCCCAGGACTGATCAGATGTTTGGTATATAACAGAGGGTCTCCAAGGACTGACCAACCAAAGAGCAACACAAACTACAAAGTGGAGATGTGATCAGTCCTTGATAGAGCGTCTTTGGAGCATGTGCACAGTCGAGTAATGGTGTCCCTAAATGACCTTCCTTCATTAACATAGTAAAAATCACACCCTCAAGCACCATGGCAGTTTATAAATATCCTGGCAACCCCGGAAATTGCCTTACAAGGATAGAAAAGGGGAGGGTTCCCAATTCCAGGAATTCTGCATTCCTTTCCGAGAAAAACCATGAATATTCTACCCCCACTTAACATAAAATTAAGGAATCAGAATAAAAGGAGGAATCTTGTTAAATTCAGAGTTTCCTGCCCTGGGGGGGTGACTGACCGGTCCTCCTCTAGAATGAGTACATTCTGTGCTCTAATAAACTTTGGCACTTGGCCTGCATGCACCTGCTTGCTCTGCTCATTTACTCCATCCAGTCAGTACCAAAAACCATTCTTTGGTCCTGGGAACCGAGAACCAGGAAACATGGGGACCTGCCATCTCCCCACACCTAGCAATGTCTTAGTGCAGGTGCCCTTAACCCTGGCACGATGGACATTTGGCTGGGGAATGTGTCTGGGGCATTGTAGATTGTTTAGCAGCACCTCTGGCCTGTACACAGTAGATGCCAGTCACTTTTTCCATGCCTTCTAGTTGTGACAACCAAAAATGAGACTTGGGCGGCAAAATCACCTCCAGGTAAGGACCACTGCGCAGTGTACTTGAGCCTATTCACTTTAAAGATGGAAAGCATGTATCATAAAATTACCAAACCTCCCTCCTCCCTGCTCACGTGTGTGGCCTCCCAGCCTTTGTGGCCCAGGACTGCAAGAAGAGCCCACATCCAGATGTCATCATTCAGCACAGCCCCAGCTTTCCCATCAGAGTGGTCCTGCCAAGCCTCTTTCCCATGCCCCAGCAAAGTCCAAGCTCATTTCCAGCCATCCTGTTGCAACCTCTCCAGCGAAGGAAGAAAAGTTTCCTGGTTTTGCATTCCAGCAGCATTGCAACCTGAGCCCTTTGTATTTTTTGACATTCTGTTTCTGATTTCTGTGCTGGGCTTAAAATAGGGGATAAATGCTTCTTTGAAAGCCGTATGCATTCCCGAGAAAATCAGCCTGCAGGCTCTGAAGAGGAATGAGGGGTCCAGGGACTTAGGGGTGGAATGTACAATGCTCAATGCTTGACACCAGGTGTAGAGAAAGGAAGAACCCCAGGGTGAGCTCCCTGTCTGTGCACCAAATATAGCTCTTCACTTAGTGGAGGGTCTCTGGGAAGCCACTCACAGGCAGACTCGGTTTCCTTGTTTGTCAAAGGGGAGCGATGCCTTCATCACAAGTGGCTACCGAGCGAGTATGTGCTGTGCTAAGCCCTACAGCATAATGATTCTTGCCCTATACAGCTTGAAGAGCGATGGTGAGGGTTATGATGTATAGATTTAAGGACTTGGTAAACTGATACATGGTAGAAAAATTCAAGGTCTAATTAGAATTTTTACCTACCTCAGACATTTACATCTGCAACCCAGCAAACCCCCAGGAAGGAAAACGGCAGAAGTTCCAGAGGGAACTGAATTCCAGATGGGCTGCACCAGCCCTGTGACATTGGGCCTGTTATTCAACCTTCCTGTGCTTTAGTTTCCTCACCTGTGAAGCAGAGCTGAGAAGATTTTAATGAGAATTTGATCCTACATTTAAAGCACTTTGCACAAGGCCTGCCACTTTACGAGCCTTCGTTGATGTTCCTGGTTAATATTTGGGGTGCTAAGGGCCTTTTCCAGATGGGTCTTTCACTAGAAAAATAGAAAAGGTTGAAAGGGAATTGAGTTGGAGCCGAATCTGTGGAATGGACTGGGGAAAACCGCAGCTCGTGGTGGTGATTCTGGGGTATGCTGGCTCAGAAGGACTAATAAGGCCAGGGCTTTGCGTGCCACGTGCTACGCCCAGCATGATGGAGTGGAAGAATCTCCAGTAACTCCTCTTAAAGCCCATATCTGTTTCTGCTGCCAGCCAGGCATCATTGCCCAGGTTTCTCTGCTTCTCTATTTGTGCCCAGTCTGGGAGAGCCTTAGCCTTGTCCTTGGAGTTCTTCTTGTGCTCTAGATCAGCTCCCCCCCTCCTGCCCCCCATGAACACACACACATGCGCGTACATTAGACACAGCAATAGGGACCTGAGGAAGGCAGATAGTTCACCCCAGCCTACTCCTTCCTGCTTCCTGGACCTGTTGCCCACCCATGAGAAGAGACTGAGGAGGATGAAGTCAGGTCACTGAGACGTGCCCTCCAGTTCATGGTGATAACAGACCAAAGCCGGGCGCCGTGGCTCACGCCTGTAATCCCAACACTCTGGGAGGCCACAGTGGGTGGATTGCCTGAGCTCACAGTTTGAGACCAGCCTGAGCAAGAGGGAGACCCTATCTCTAAAAAATAGCCGGGTGTTGTGGTGGGCACCTGTAGTCCCAGCTACTAGGGGGAGAAGGGGGGAGCTGAGGAAAGAGAATTGCTTAAGCACAAGAGTTTGAGGTTGCTGTGAGCTGTGATGCCACAGCACTCTACCCAGAGTGACAGCTTGAGACTCTGTCTCAAAAAATAAAATGAAAAAACAGAGCTGGTGTTAGCAAATGCCTGACCTTCTGAATCAGAGCTCCTTTGGTTTGATATTTCCAGGTGGATCTTTTTTGAACCTTCTGTCTCTAACTTTATGGCTGTCAGTCTTTGCTGGGTTTCCAATCCTGGCTGTCTAATTTGGATTACCCCCCACAGCCCTCTCTGGCGTGGAACCCCTCTCCCTCATCTTGGGTTGGGGTTTTCCCAAAAGCAAACCCTGAGATGAAGATATGAGTGCAAGTACTTACTGGTCCATATGGGTGGAGGCCTCTGAGGCCAGGGGACATTCTCAGAGGTGGAGAGTCCCAGCAGCCATGTGGCAGCTGCTTTCACCCGGTGGAGCTGAGTGCCCAGGATCTGTGATGGGACCCCAATACTATCTTCTCCCCTCACAACAAAATTCCTGAAATCCCAGGGCCCGAGACAGGGTATCAGGGGACTGTGACTCTACCCCAGCTTCCCAGAGGGAGAGCCAGGTTGAAACTGTTGAAATATTGATGGAACTCTAAAAAATACGTGGAATCCGCTAAGGAAATTGGAAAACATCAGTCACAGTTCTGTTTATTCGGTGCCTCTCTAACCATGGCAAATTTTTCATCAGGATAGAAAATTAAAACTAAGTAAAACCATGAGCACTGTCTCCTGGGAGAGGCCTAGAACTCATTTCTCTGTCTATTCCCAGCCAGCCCCTCCATGCTACTATTGAAAATAAAAAAATCAAAAACCAAAAAACCCTTATGTTTCCAGTCTCAAAGATCTTTCTGTCTCTCTCATTACATGGGCAGGCTGGGCTGGGCAAGGAGACAGATGCTGTGCCACAGCCTTCTCCCCGTGTGATCTCACCCACCTGAGATACCCCTGTCCCCAACTGGCCAGGGTATGTCTGGACTCTCTCCAGACACTTTGCTGATTGTGTTCCCTTGGGCTGATGCATAATTCCTATGATTATGCATAATTCTTCACCTTTAAAGTGCTAGCAATAATAGAATCCACCTCTTGGTGTTATTGTGAGGATTAGATGAGATCACGTAAGCCCACGCTGGGCACAATGCATGCACACAGTAAGCGACTAATACATTTAACTCTTATTACTCTCCAGAGCCCCACCTTCAGGGTAGAGAGGTGGACTTCAACCCCCAGCTCTTTTTTTTTTTTTTATAGTTTTACTCCTGTGAGTCCTACTCAGCATTGGCCATTGAGTCTCCCAATGCATCTATTAAACTTTTATGCAGATAAAACCCTAGTGGACTGCTTGTGATCCTGGGACCTGCCGAGAGGGCCCTATGAGACCTTGCCAACATTTTCCAAAGATGCAAGAGAGGGGAGTGATTCTCAGTCAGGTGTAACTATGCCTCAGGGATAGGTTTTATTCCCACTCCAATCCCAGCATCAGATAGTGTTAAGAGGAGCCCTGAGGAAGGAGAGATTAATTCCAGCCCAAGGGGTCATTGTTTAGACCACGTCTGCATTCTTCTATTTCTCCCTGATGTCACACTTTGCGGGAGCAAACAGATATGTTTTTAAAATACCCAGGTCTAGGCTCGGCACCTATAGCTCAACCGGCTAAGGCGCCAGCCACATACACCTAAGGTGGCGGGTACGAATCCCCAGCCTGGACCCGCCAAACAACAATGACGGCTGCAACCAAAAAATAGCCGGGTGTTGTGGTGGGCGCCTGTGGTCCCAGCTACTTGGGAGGTGGAGGCAAGAGACTCTCTTGAGCCCAGGAGTTGGAGGTTGCTGTGAGCTGTAATG
>CAUYTI010094731.1:0-58217 GCA_963575145.1 Galago senegalensis
AGTTATTTGTATTTGAATATATACAGCACTGGTTGAAAACTAAGTTTTTGCATTTAAAGATTGAAAATGACATGAAGGCTGTGTTGACCAGTTTGATGGAAGTATTTCAGAATGCATGTGAAAACCCCACACTGTACCCCAGAAGAGTATCAATGTACATAGTTAACATTCAATTAAAAAAATAAATAAATAAAGATTGCTTTAAAGTTTTCTGGCTTTTATTTTTGAACTCAAGAAATCTCGCTTTCCAAAATGTGACATTTTGAGGTTAGCTAGAGAGGATCAGAGAATATCTTATATGTTACCTTTGTGCAGAATTTTCAACCTCCTATCACATCATTTTCTCCCTTAGTCTCTAATCAAATCATTAAATTCCCAAATCTTTTTTCATGTTCCCTCTGCCTAAAATCTGCCACCCCCTCACCTTGATTAATTCTTATTCTTGACATTTTTTGAAATGTCATTCTTCAGCAAATTCTTCACCAACTCCTTCACACAGAATAAACCAGGTTTTCTTCTAACCTGACCTCATAACACCCTGAAAAGTTTCTTCACAAACTTAGAGCATTACCCACCTGTACAATAATGTTTCTGATTGAAAAAGGTAGTAAATTTCCATTTTGTATTTGCACTTTTTATCCATTTTCTCATTAATTTTGTCATAGTTTGCCTGGTAAGAGTCAAGACCATGCTTTTTGGTGCATACAACTGCATGACACTTGATTTTTCCTTGAAGACAGTTCATTTTATCACTAGGTAATGTCTCTTATTTTGAATTTTGCTTTTAGTTTATGTCCTTTACTGGTATATATAATTCATCCTTTTATTATAAAAAATGTTGTTTTGTTTTTTATGCCTTTTGTTTTAAAGCAGGCAGTTGACCCTTGAACACCATGGGGGCCACTAGAGGATCTGATCTTTCACGCAGTCAAAAATCTGTGTATAATGTTGACTCCCCGAAACCTTAACTGCTAATAGCCTACTGAGGACTGGAGGCTTACCAATAACATGAATAGCTGATTATCACATGTCATGTATGCTGCACGCATTATATACAGTAACGACAAAGTCAGCTATCAAAAGGAAAATTTTATCTTGAAAACCATAAGGAGGTGAAAACATATTTACTATTTGTTAATTGAAATTGAATCATAAAGTTCTTCATCTTTATCCTCTTCACACTGAGTAGGCTGAAGAGGAGAGTCAGAGGGAGGCTGGTGTTGCTTTGCCAAGTGTGGCGTGGGCAAGAGAAAAACACACAGTGGACCCATACAGTTCAAGGATCAACCATATTCATATTTTGGGTTTTGTTTCTGTCAATGTGGCTGCTGAATCACATGCATTCATATTTATTGTAATCACTGCATATTTGAATTCCCTGTCCCCTTATTTTATGTTTTATTTACCACGCTTTTGTTTTTCTCTTTCCTACTTTCTTTTGTTCTGGTAATGTTCTCTTTGCTCCTCTCTCTTTAAAAAAAAAAAATAAAACTGGCTCAGCACCTGTGGCTCAAGTGGCTAAGGCACCAGCCACATACACCTAAGCTGGCAGGTTCGAATCCAGCCCAGCCTGCCAAACAACGATGGCTGCAACCAAAAAATAGCAGGTGTTGTGGTGGACACCTGTAGTCCCAGCTACTTGGGAGGCTGAGGCAGGAGACTGGCTTGAGCCCAGGAGTTGGAGGTTGCTGTGAGCTGTGATGCCATAGCACTCTACCCAAGGGGATAGCTTGAGGCTCTGTCTCAAAAAAAATAAAATAAAATAAAATAACTATTTAATTGGATAACAATTTGTATCCCTTTAGAAAAAGCCTACATATGTATGATGGAATCAAAATAATATTAGTTTAAGCAAAATTCCTTTTTCCTCACATAAAATAAAAATGTAAGCTACTTGGTCAAGCATGGAGCTGCCCACTGAGTGCTTCTTACATGTGACCATGCCCCCTGGGTTCCAATGACATGCAATTACCAAACTCACTTACGACATCCCCAAAAGCACTCAATTTGGTTTTGTGGTCATGTGACCACATTTTACTTCAAGGAGACTGTGAATGTAATCTGAGTGAACTTCTGATGTTCTAGCACTACAGGAATGAAAGCAGCAACATGGGGGCCGTGTGGAGGGCACAGACACAGCTGGTCACACTGGGTCAGCACTGGGGTCAGCACTCTCTCACCAGCCACCAGCTGCCACCCACATGAAATTCACTACTGAGCTCTATCATTTTGGTTCAAACATTTCAGACACATAAAATTAGTCTCTGGTCTTTTATTTTTAGAGTTAGAATTAATTAATTTTATCATCCTATTTTACTGCTTTCTGCTTATTTGTCCAAATTTACCACTATTTTTTGTATTTTACTCTAATTCCAGGTATTATTTTATTCTTCTTTTTAAGGGAATCTGAGGATAAAAGTTCTGTGTGTCTGTAATTGTCTTTTTTTTTTTACCTTGCTTTCAGATCATAATTTAACTATGCACAGAAATTCGGATCACAATTTATTTCCTCCAATATTAAAAGTATACCTCCATTTTCTTCCTATCTCTGTTGTTGTTAATAGGATAGCCTGCTGCCCGTATAATGGTCTTTCTTTGAGATAATCAATTTTTTTCCTTTCTAGCATGGTTATGATTTTCTTTCTTTGTATTTTCTGTTCTTCCATAAAATGAAGGTGTGAAAATTCCCAATCTTCCATGACAGTTTTTGCACATCTATTTTACATGATAACTTTTATCCTTCCACACTCCCCACCCTCACCCCAAAGTGAGACTGCACAGTAGGTGATACATTTAATGTGGAAAATTCTCAGGGACTGTATTTTTAAATATGAAAATATTTCCATTTTCATTCAATCTCAACTTTGGGAACTCATGTTAGATGGATGTTGAGTGAATTATTTCTCCCTAACTCTAAGCTGATTCTTTGTACTTTAGTTTATTTCTTTCCATCTCTATTTCTGTGTTTTAATATTATATATGAATATCACATTTTAGAGGTTCCTGTTTTTGTTTTAGTGTTAATTAATTTAATTTGATTATTATCATTATTATATTTATGAGAAGCCTGGGCTAGAGTGCCGTGTTATCATAGCTCACAGCACCTCAATGTGTGGGCTCAAGTGACCCTCCTGCCTCAGCCTCCCAAGTAGCTGGGACTATAGGCACCTGCCAGAATGCCCGGGTTTCTCTAGTTTTAGTAGAGATGGGGTGTCACTCTTACTCAGGCTGGTCTGGAATTCCTGAGCTCAAGCAGTCCACCTGCATTGGCCCCCCAGAGTGCCAGGATTATAGGCATAAGCCATCATGCCTGGCTATTTATTTACTGAGATAGTCTTGCTCTGTCACTCAGTCTGGAATGCAGACTTTAATTCCTGGGCTCAGGAGATTACTGAGAACTTCCAGGATCAAACTCCTGAGTAGCTAGGATTACAGGAATGTGCCACTGTATGTAGTTAATTATAAAAAAAAAAAATGTAGAGATGGGGGTGAGGGGTGACTGTGTTACCTAGACTGTTCTCAAACTCCTGACCTGAAGCAATAACCCTCCTTCCACAGCCTCCCTATATGCTGGGGTCATAGCTGTGAAGCAGCATGCCTAGCATCTGAGGTTATTTTAATAACTGTCCATCTTTCTATTTCTATCCATGGAGAAATAGAGATCCTGGCAGACAGGGAGATAGGGAGTCAGAAAAGTTGATTTATATTTCGATTCTCTAAATCTTTTCATATATAACTAATCTCATTTCATTTCTACTTCTTTTGATTAATCTTTTCTTGTTCTTTTTCATGTATGTCACTATTTTTAGTCAAAGTTCAGAATACCATATTTTGTTCACATTACTTGTGCTAAAATTTATTTCTTACTAAATGATGTTTTTTCATGGCTGCAAAGCACAGGCTAACGTCAGCACAGGCTGGTCTGCACTGACTCCTGGTTTATACCAAGGTATTGACTGTTGGTCAACATAATGAAATATATTAAGTAAAGGTAAGAAAAGGACATTCCATTGAAACTGAAGTTTTTGGAGGGTATGATATATTAGCCTGTCAACATTATTCAGTTAAAATAATTCAATTCAGTGGGGTGTGGTAGCTCCCATTTATAATACTAGCACTCTGGGAGGCTGAGGTGGATAGACTGCTTGAGCTCAGGAGTTCAAGATCAGCCTGAGCAAGAGTGAGACCCATATCTATCAAAAATAGAAAAATTAGCCATGCACTGTGGTGGGTACCTGTAGTCTCAGCTACTCGGGAAGCTGAGGCAAGAGGACTGCTTGAGCCCAGGAGTTTGAGGTTGCTATGAGCTATGACACCAGGGCACTCTAGCCTGGGTGACAGAATGAGACTCTGTCTCAATATGAAGAGGAAGGATATGAAGAATTTGAATTATGTTTCCACCTATTTTTGTGAGACCAGCTCACTACAGTGGGTGAAGCGTGAGCAAGTCATTTGAACATCCTGTGTGGACACAGCCCTGAAAGACTCACCAGCTGATGCTGGCAGCAGACGGCTGCTGAGTTCCTGCTCCTGACCCCGGCACGCAGGGACACTGCTCCAACCCATTTTCAAACTCACCCAACACGCAGGGATGTTGCTCCAGCCTGTTTTCCAACAGAACCCAACTTAACTTTCTCACAAGGATACTTTTGACTCCTGTTTCCCTAACACACTGGCCTCCTGGCACCTCTCAGGGGTGACATCCAGCACCCACAGCCCATCCAGGCCCTTCATTCGTCAGACTTCTGCCATGTGTCGAGAAAGATCACATCATTTTTGGTTTTTTCTCTTCACATTCTGTTATATCATATCTTTGAAGCATAACTGACACATTAAATTTAAAAGCTACCAAATTTTAATATGAATTTAATCTTTACCTCAATGTTCAGAGAAATTCATCTATTTTTACATGTACATTAATGGCATCAAATGTATAAAAATATGGTCTTATATTGATGTTCATATGTATTGAGTCCTACTTTATTAAAGGTATTACCTCTATTAGAGGTATGAAAAAAGCTAACAGAATAAATACATTTATTATAGGGTAAATATATGAAGTGTTTTAGTATGTGGGCTATTTTAGTTAAGGAGTATTCATACTTGCTGAAGAGAAAGAGTACAAATCTACTTAATATTACTAATTATCAACCACAAACATAAATATCTCTCCACTTTACTAACATTTTTTATTCCCTAATGATATAGGGTCATAAATCATGGTTGCTGTGATCAAAGTATTTAAGAAAACATTACGATCTGAATACCACTGTACTGTATGAGACGGAGGCTCAGTTGTTAGAAAAACTGTGTAATGCCAAGTCAAAGTGTCGGAAAAGAGCAAGAAGCATCTACTGTACAGAGCTGAAGTTTAGTCTGAGGACGTCTGTTCACGTCCATGGGATGAAAGAGCTGAGCAAAGGAAAACCAGGGACCAGGAGGATTGAGTCCAAAGTAGAACACTTTTTAAAATATATATATGCTTCTTTGTTCTTTGTACTTAGTTTGATCTGAGTGAAGCAGAATAGTACGACATACAGGGAAGAAAGAAAAATACAGAGAGGGAGCCTTCCTCATCCCCAGCAGCCCTCTGTCTCCCGCAGCTTCTCTCTGCCCTCCTCACGTCACTGTGCTTCTATTCCAGGGACAGAAAGGAAACCACTTTCGTGACTATTTGACCTAAATTCTGTCTATCGGATTCAATTCTTCAGGATTTTTTATCCGACCTTGTGTGAGGGCAGCAATGCTACTTCTTTATTTGAAATGTTTAGAGTCTCCGTTTGCTCATGGTAGCGAAAGCTGCTCCATTTTGTTTGTACTACATGAAGGTGACTGCAGAGAGAGAGACCACTGAATCACTGCAATAATTTAATAGAGAATATGAATGAAGAAGAAGAGGAGGCTAAAATAACAGACCAAACTCGCAAGCCAAAAAAATCAAAAAAGAAAATACTATTCAAGTAAAATTATGATAGTAGGACAAAATGTTCTTTTGGCACATAGGTAGTAGATGAAGCAAAGATAAACTGTCCAATTTTTACACATGATTTAGTTCATTAATATAAAGATTTTCAGTTAATTATATTAACATTTATTAAGACAAAGATGTTATCATAGGTCTAGAGGCAAAAGTGCAGGTGGTAAGATTTCTGTCTAGGCAAATAACTGGAAATCAGGAAGGGAACAAAACACAGGATTGAGGGTGAAGCTTGCAGGGGCTGCTCTTGGAGAAGAGAGTATGTAGACAGGTGTGCAACTTTTAGCCGCTCCCCAGATCACATCACTAACTGAATTTTGGCTTCTTCATGGGTAATATTGCATAACGGATCTGCACAATTCCTAAGATCATACAAAACATCGTACCCCACCCTCAGCAGATACTATACACTCAATCAATGCTTATAAACTCACTGCTGAGACCTTCACATGGGGGACATGCATGTGTGTTTACGGCTAAAATATCCAGGCTTTAAAAAGACAGAAAATACTTCATTATAGAATTTTGATGTTATTAATTATCCTAAGGGAAAAAGGGGCTTAGAAGAAAAGACCTCAACTCAAGTGACGTTTTGATGAATACTTATTCTGTATTCAATTCTAAAAATTATAAGTTGCATTTCTAATTAGGTTCTGGAAAACCCACCAAAGAGCTCAATTGTCATTGTCTCTTAAGATGCTAATGAAGCAATGAAGCCTGTTTATTTTATTATTTGGGGTTGATTTGGATTCATCCTATTCAGTTTCCTGTTAAAAAAAAAAAAACACTACATACAAACATGAATTCTTCAATTACAACTAATGGCTCTGTTTCTTAATCGTTCATGCTTAGCAGTTACTCAGCAGGGCTGCTGGTTTTTGCCACTGTGATTTAATTTAGCTCAGAGCCACTGGAAGGATATATTAGTCAAAATACCAGGATATCATGGCATCATCAGTATAATAAACATTACTACTAATTTAGAAGTAGAAAATCAAGAGCGTCAGATATTATTATATGGCTTCTAAAACTAAAAAGGATTCTTTCCCTGTGCTAAAGTAATTTACCAGTGGGTAATTTTACGGGCTTATATTGTTAAATAAATGCTCCAGGTAAGTCTAAGGGGAAAAAGCAATTTCTATGCTGTCCTTGAAATAATGAGTCTCAAAGTTGTATTTAGCAGATAACATCCGCTATTAGTCATTATCGTTATTGTTATTCTTTAGGGTTCCCATAGGCCAAGTCCTCAAGGCTTGGTGATATTGAGTTCTCATATCAGTCTTGGGAGGGAAGAATTTATTCTGACTTGCAGAGAGGAAAGTGAAAATTAACTTGAGTGGGCAGAAATAAATTCTTAAACTGAAATACTTGCACTGCATCAGTGAATACATAGCTGGTGGGTCCTCGTGACCCTTTCACGGCGAGCCCTGGAACCTTCTCAACAGCACTACAGAGGTCCCAAACAGGGGAACTGGGATGCAAAACACATCTTCCTTGCCTACCACTGACTCAATGTTACAAAAATAGCCACCATGCCTAGCTGAATGTTTTAATTTTTATAGAGATAGGTTTTTCTATGTTGTCCAGGCTGGGCTTGAATTTCTGGCCTCAAGGGATCCTTCCACCGTAGCCTCCCCCATTGCTAGGATTACGAGAGTGAGCCATCACAGCTGGCCTCGCTGGCCTCAGTCAGCTGTCTCATTCTCTATTTGAATTTACTAGACTAATGCTGTTCTCTACAAAATTTTAATAAACTCTTTGTTTTCTTCTAATAACTGCACATCAAGTTCATCAGCTGTGTAATCTCATTAAAATATTTCTCTAAATAAATTAGCAAAATTGAGAATTTCCCCCATTCCACAGAAATTACATGTAACATAAGAAAGCAAATATTAACAGAAATAGCCCTTGTCTTCTTTCTTAAATGTCTTATAATTAAGAGATAACTTTCAGAAAAAATTTGAATATTAGAACTAAAATATTTCCAAATTCTCAAAACCCTCAGAATTCTTATGAATTCTATAAAGCTATTTAAGTGTCAACAACCAGGAATAGGTGAAAAATAATTTGATATATATAAAATAACATTTATTAATTTTCCATGTACAAAAAAATCACTCTCAAACAAGGTTTTAGATTTAGCAATTAGAGATTTTAAAACAAAAGAAACTGCTGAATAACAAAGAAATTCTATTGGACGTGGGAGAGACACCATGATGAAAGGTCATCCTGTATTTCTCAGTATGAGATACTGAATGTCTTTTTCTTAATGGAAAGATACAGGTAAGTTTTAAAGGTATAGTTTGATGCTGGCTTAACTAATTAAAAACAAGGCTGCAAAATGAACCCGAACTTGGCAACACAGGAATGATTCCGTTTTTATCAGCTCAGCAAGACTTAAGGCATGTTCTGTAACTAAAACTGTAGCTCTTACACCTGTACTGCCAACAGCAAACTTTTAATAAGGATATAGTGTGGGCATCAAGATCTCTATCTGGTGAAAATCTCCCATTGACATAAACCAGTAATACCCTATCTAGAAAATCATGGGATTTCAAGTAAATCTGCAGGTAAAGTAATGCTGAACTCATCAGAAAGGACATAGGTACGTTAAAGGAATCAGCAGTAATGTAGCTTTCTGGGTAAAAAAAAAAAAAAAAAAAAAAAAGGCAAAATACTTAAAGTCAAAAATAATTTATCTACACACAGAATTTCTGAATCTTGGGACTTTCATATATTAAGAAAATATTTTGTCAACAAAAGCATTTGTGCTTAAGTATATTCTGAAAATTGCATTAGTTGTCAGATTAACATGTACTCATTGTTAAAATACACTGTTTCCCAAAATTACTTTAAAATTTCACAGGAACCTATTTAGTGTAGGTGTGAAAAACAACCAGAAACGTAAACTGGTGAGAAGTAAATAACAGAGGAACTCTGTCAACTTTAATGCTTAGGTCAAATCCAAACAGAAGGAAAATACACACAGGGTCAACCCTTGAAGGTGAAGGTCAAAGGGGAAAAAATTATTTTATTTTATCAATTGAATAACTCTCAGGCCTGACACTGCAGTATTTTTTGCTGTTGTTGCTCTTGTTTATTTTGCTTTATGCCCTCCAATGCTTCCATATGATTACATAACACCCCCCATTGACCCCATTTACACACTGAAGGTCAGTACTGAAAGTGGGACAGGTTTGAGACTCCTGATAATAAGCAGATGAAATAATGCAAGATGGGATCTTGAAAAACATATCTGAGGGTAGTAAACTGAAACCACAGCAGCCAGCTCACACAGCAGAAGTCCCCTCAGACCCACCCTTCCTTAGGCAGAAGAAAGGAAAGCTCCAGCTGAACACTCTCAGATGTTAACTGCAAACTACTCCTTGTGCAAGGCCATCTCTGCTGTGCTTCTCATGCAGCCTCAGGCTGCAGTGCGACCCTGAAAGTGAGTCTCTGACTTCCATGGTCCTGGTGAGCAGCTCTCCATCTTTATTACACCAGGCTCCTCCTGGAATCCTGGGCCTAGACCTGCCCTCATCTGGTCCTGTGTTCACCGTCATCCTGTAGGTTCAGATGTCTTGTCTGTGAATACCAGCTAACTCATGTGCCTGCTACCAGAAGCTCTGCAAAATACTCTTTCCTGATCTCTGCAACCCCAGATCAGACCATGTGGCTCTGTGGCTACCTTTATCTGCTCAGCTTCTCTGTTCTAAATTATGTGAAGACACCCACAGTTTCAGAGTTTCCCCACTTTCATGCACAGCCCTTTCTTCCTTGATCTCATTTCGTTATTTATATCTCTACTGCAGTCTCATGCCTGGTCACAGTGTTAGCAAAAATAACTTTCGGTCCTACTGTAAGTCAGGAACAGAAGAGATGCAAAAACTACCATAAAATGTTCTTGTTGACTCGGTTATTTGGGATCAATTTAGATTGTCATCTAGCAGGTGACAAACGAAGGACTTCTCACAGGGCAGCTGACACCTTCCAAATACGGAGTCCTTTGAAATGTCCCAACTTCCAAATACAGTGATCTCCTCTTGGACTGTATATGCCTCTTTATCCCTCTGCTGACCACACTCCACTGCAGTGAAAATAGATGACCAGGAGCTAATCAAAGTTTTTATAACGTCACATATTGTTCATGTGATCCTATAGCCTGATAGAAGTCAATAGGACGTCCTAGAGTTTTATGGTTTTAATATTTTTACCTTTTCTTTTTTTTGGCAGTTTTTGGACAAGGCTGCGTTTGAAGCTGCCACCCACGGCATATGGGGCCGGGGTCCTACTCCTTTGAGCCACAGGTGCCACCCTATGGTTTTAATGTTTTTTTTAGTCTTTATATGGATTAGAGAGATAGAGGACCTATGACCTTAAAAAAACTTAACTAAAAATCTTCCTATTGATGTAGTTATCTATTTATAGAAGATGATATTTCTACAATATAAGAACATTTTTGGAGAGCCTCAGAGATCACAACAAATGCCTGTTTCTCCCTGAGTAAGATTTTTTGATTGAGTTTCCCATTTTATTCCCGCTGCCTCAAAGATCTTGACCATTATCAAATGGCAAAGCAGCCGGAAGACCTGGGCTTATAAATTATGTCTTCTTTTGCAAATTGCGAGTTAGGAGTGTGAGACCCATGGCTGCTTAGCTGTCTCTACACGGAGGCAACTGTGCTGTCCTCTGAGTAGGAGAGAAGGGATATTTGCTTGTTCTTTATTGAATCTATACCCAAGATTTAACAATATCGTTATCCACGTTTCTTGATCCTATATGATCCTATGTGATCCTATATCCTAATAGAAGTCAATAAGACATCCTAGACTTTTATGAATTTTTTAAGAATTTTAAGAATTTTTTCATTTTTTATGATTTTTGAGAATTTTTTGAAATATCTCAGGGAATCTCCAACATGACTGTCTAGATAAGCTCACTGCTTTCAGGGCTCAGGGTCCCCATGCACAGCACAGGAGCTCAGCACCCACAGAGGCACCTGCACTCTCCCTCACCACTAGAGCCCAGGGGAGAATCAAAGAAGTCACTATGGACAGACGTGCCACTGAGAACAACTTGCCTGAGCCAGTTCAGAGCAAGTGGCTTTGACCTTTAAAGAAAATCTGTTTCATACCAACTATTTAATTTGAAATAGCCTAATTATATGCAGTATTTTCCTAAATTTGTCTCCAGATCTAATTAGGTAAAGTGAAATTTTATAAGTGTTCAGGAAGGCCAAAGACTTTTTACATCTTTATTTTTTATTTGTTTTTAAGCTGTTGACAGGAAGACAAAGCCAGTCAGAGAAAAACAAAGTTGGGAGAACACGCAATTCCCTGTGTGGTGAACGTATGGAATTTTCAGGGGAAAGGTAATTATCTAGCAGCTGTGAGACCCCAGAGGCCACAGAACAGCCTCTGCACTGTCATAAAACGCGACACCAACCCCTCACACCTGTGTAAGGCTCAGGAATCTCCTACACCTCAAACTCCACTCACTCAACTATAAAATCTTCAGGTTGTCTTACAACTGAGTTTCTATATTGTTGGGAACTTCCAATTGGACATAAGAGAGACTGATTAAAACTGGCTAACCCAAGAAAGGCAAGAAAAGTTAAAAGAATCTGTGATTCCAACTCCTTTTGGATATGGTCAGATGCAGGGCACAGATGCTAAAGTCATCTCTTCACACCACACGCCCATGTCTGGTGTTTCAGCAAAACTAGCTTTGATTATCTCCAAATGTCATATTTTCCAGCTAAACCTAAAAAAAGGAAGACCCTCTGTCCTATAATTCCCCTCTGCCCATCTCAGAATCTAAGTGGTCTGGTCTGGGCCATGGTTCTCATCTCAAAACTACTGAGAATAGGGGCAGGGAGGCTGTAAGTGGTCAGATCTGAGTCACACAACCCCTCCCAGGTTTGGGGGTGACATTGACCCAAATAGACGTCGTAATCTAAGAGTAGAGGTGAGTGGTTTTGTTTTTTCCAAAAGAAAATCAGGGTGCCTAAGCCAGAAAAAAAAGATGCTGTGTAAGTAAACACATTCATCCAACACACAGATGCTCTTTATATAAATGTTACAAAATTAAAAACTCTATTAAAAGTTATAATTAAAATATACGATTTTTAATATTTAGATCCAAGTTAGCCGTTAGTCTATGCTTGTTTCTGTATCATCTCTTGTGTATATATGATGGGACACGGCTCATAATTATAGGAATTATTGAAGCCTCATCTTAACTAGTCTCCCAGGATTGCCACAGCAAAACACTGCAAACTGGGTGGGGCTCTAATAAAACCAGAAGCCTGTTCTCTCACATTCACAGAGCTAGAGTTCTGAAATCAAGGCACCCATGAGCTTGGTGCTTCCTAGGGGCCTCCGAGGAACATTCTAGTCCATGCTTCTCCCTTAGGTCCCGGTGGCTGCGGTCAATCCTCCGTGCTCGACGTCTGTGCTGGCGTACCTCCCACTCCGCCAGTACCCAGACCCAGACGTGGAGTTCCTCTCTGTGCCTGCCCTCCTCCTCCTACATGGAGACCAGTCATGTTGGCTTAGGGCCCAGCTAATAACTTCATCAACACCTTGATTATTCTCACAATAACCTTAATTTAAAATTAAGGCCACAATCAAAGGTATTGGGGGGGTTAGAACTTCAGTATATCTTTTAGGGGATATAATTCAATCCACAATGCTGACTTTGCCATATAGTACCTAAATCTAATAATTAGAGTCTAATTACTGTGAAAAATTCATTTCTATAATTAACATTTAGCAGAATGTAGATCTGTGTTTGTAAACATACAGCAATCATCTCTATTTTCTTCTTCTAATGTTTTCAGTCTAAAATAATAGGTCAGGCATGGGAGGTCACACCTGTAATCCTAGCGCTCTAGGAGGCCAAGACAGGAGAATCTCTTGAGCTCAGAAGTTCAAGCGTGAGACCCCGTCTTCACTGAAAAATAGAAAAACTAGCCATGAGCTATGGCCAGCACCTGTAGTCCCAGCTGCTGGGGAGGCTGACACAAGAGGATCACTTGAGCCAGGAGTTTGAGGTTGCTGTGAGCTATGACACCGTGGCACTCTACCCGTGGCACTAGGGTAAGACTTTGTCTCAAAATAAATAAATAAATACATTAATTAATTAACAATAAAATAAAATGAGTACAGGACAAAAATGCATACATAAGTTCCTACCTTCATTTATTAAAAAAACAATGCTCAAAGGTTACACTCTATGGAATGTCAAAGTTGAATGGGAATTGGGAATTCCTTACATTTGAGAATGGTTGTATGCATATTTTAAATGTTTTTGGAAAAACATTATTTAAATGTGTGAACAGTGCACATAAATACCACATAAAGTTGTGTGGACTATTAAGACCCTCTCAAGCCTAAATGGCAGACAGCCTGCACACTCCATGGCAGACAACATCCTGCACACTCCACCCCTCCTCTTCCCCTGCATCTCTGTTATCTGCCTCTAAGAAATTCTTTAGGGCTTAAGTTAAATGCTCATCTGCAAACATTATCTTTGACCTTGGGTTAACTGATTTTTCCAGTTTTGCAGAGCTAATAAGTAGTAGAACCCAGACTCAAATATAGCATTATCTGATTCCTAAGTCTGAAAGCCTTTCCTAAAATTGTGCTGCCTCCTTTCCTGTATTAAAGGTCACTTAGAAATTATAAAGATGTTGTCTCTTATCTTGTGTTAAAATTGGTCTTAGTTTCTAAATGTTCTGGCCACTCAGTGGAAATACAAGCAGCCCCACTGCAGGAAGGCAGCAGCCAGCTCACCTTCACTGGGGTGGTGGAAAACGGCAGGTTTTTACTCCAGAAAATAGAATGCAGGAGGCACAGCACTCAGTGACAGATGGCTTGAGTCCTGGTTCTGGATGTACTGTGTGATATAAACGGTCAGCATTACAGTCATTTCAAGTAACTTTGGGAAAGACCCTTACCTTTCCAATTAAGTGACTGTGGAGTTAGGGGCCGCAAGTTCAATTCTTCTAACTGCCTATCGTACAGTTAGCATTAAAGTAGAACTTATGAAAAATTGCAAAATATTATAGACATGATACATATTAACTGCTATTTAACTACCCATATGTATTATGACAATGGGCCTTAAAACACGTTTACTCGAGTATGATGCTAACAAAGATTTCCCCAACATGTTACTCTGAACTATGGCTTTTGCAAATTTCTCAAGTTCAATTCACTCTTCTATAAGGACAAATCGCTCCTCTTTTGAAAAAAAAAGTGAATGCAAACTATTGGCAGAATTAAGTGTCAAAACCTGTCAACAGTTATATTCCAAGATGTAATTTTTAATATGCCGTTCAAGCACTCATGGAACCCTGGGAGATAAAACCTGGGGCTAAAGTAGATGTTAGAAATAATTCTCTGCAAAATCTTCTTTATAGAGACCAAAAATTAGAAGTCTGATGGGTTGAATAAAAGATCTGTACAAAGTCACAGTGAGTGGAAAGAACACTGTTACCTTCCTGGCAGCTTCCTCATGACGTCTAACTTGAAGGTGAAATCAAGGTCATGGGGACAGCTGGGCTTCCTGGCATAAAATTCAGTCGTAGAATGTGAGGGAAGCTCAGAACTTGAGGGAAGCTCAGAACTTGTAATAAAATGAATTGTAATAAAATGAAACAGATTTGAATTCTGGTTCTTACTTTGAATAGCTGTGTGATCATGAGAAAATTATTTACCCTTAGTGGATATCCATGATCCTTCTTTTGCAACAGAAACAATAAAAGTGATGTAAGGTGATGGGGCATGAGACCTGAGCGAGATGGTATCTAGATGCCCCCTCATGGTAAGCTGCAAGTGTTAAACAAATAGCAGCTATTAATTTTTGGACTCAAAAATTACTCTTTAACAATAAGCCATTGTTATTAAACTGGTAGTACATTATAAAAATCTACACACAGAATGCAGAACTAGGATCTCTAACAGAAGATCTGAAATCTAACCTCAATTGCCTTCATCAGTATGTGTGTATCTGGGCAAATCATAGACCTAAATTTATTATCAGGTCCTTTCTGTGCCAGAAGTAGCAACAGTTTTACTCTCCCTAAAAACTTTGGAGGACTTCTTTTGTGGGGGTTAAAGGAATAGTGTATAAGAAAAATGCTATGAAAATGCTCTAAGAAGTAGCAAAATTACTGCCAATGAAGAAACAGAGCTAAGTTTCAGTGCTGCATTACACAGGAGGCTGCTGTAGCAAAGAACAGTGTAATGTACATTCCAAGGTAGCCTGAATGGAAGACTTCGAATATTGCCACTATGAGGAAATGACAAAAGTTTAAAGTGATGGATATGGCATTTACCCTACCTTGGTAACTATACTATTCATACAAACATGGATATGGCATTTACCCTACCTTGGTAACTATATTATTCATACAAACATTGAAACATGTCTGTATGAAAACATGAGTGCATGAAACTTTGCACTCATAAATATACAAATTAAATGTCTGTTATAAAAGTAATTAAATTAAAGAAGAGGGTAAATGTAAATTATAAATTAAATATAATTAAAACATAACTATTCAATAATAAGCACTGCATTAAGCAGATAAATTCAACTGCTTGTCTTTGAATGAGATAAAAACATACTAAAAATTCCATTTCTCTGCCTATTGGACTTTTATTGAGGCCTTTTATTGGGTATATAAAGTACAGTAAGAAATAGCCCAGAACAACAGATAGTGCAATGTACAGTCTTCCCATGGGTTCTAGGACCCCCAGCATAAACCCAGATCATCAGCTACTCACGCCCCTCACCAGCCATTTCTACCCATGGCCTTTACATCAGAGGCCTCCATCCACATGTGTGTGTGTTTTCGATCTGTCCACATCTGTTCCACAGATGAGAACTGACCGTGACTGTTGCTTATGGTACACGGCATTAAAGGGACAGAAAAACCAAACACGACAGGCGTTAACTAACAATATTTTAACCTGTTAGATCCAAATCAACCGTATGCTGTGAAGTGTGTGATCCTCTCATCGCCTCTAGTTTTGCCTTTTACAGGGTGTCGTGTGGCTGGGATTAGATAGCACGTAGCCTGTTCCAATTAGCTTCTTTCACCTGGTAATATTCATTTAAGGTGCCTCAACCTCATTTTATGGCTTGACAGGTCATTCCCCTTTACTACCGAATAATACTGCACTGTCTGAAAGCACCACAATTGATTCATCCGTTCACTGACTGAAGGGCATTTGGGTTGCTTCCAAGTTTTGGCAAATGTCAACGAAGCTGCTAAAATGATGCACGTGCAGGTGCTGTGAGGACGTCTCGGCAACACTGAGTCTGTCCGTGAACAGGGAACATCTCTCCACTTATTTATTTCTTCTTTAGTTTCTTTCAATAGGGTTTTTTGCTATTCACATATAAATATTGTATGTATTGAGTTAAATTTATACATAAGTATCTCACTTTAAGGGATACTAATATATGGCGTTGTCTTTTTAACTTCAAATTCCCTGTTCATTTCTGATACATAGGAAGGCAACAGACGTGTGTGTGTGTGTGTGTGTGACAACCCTCTGTCCTACAACTAGGACTTTCGTTAAAATACTGAAGAACAGTGGTGGAAAGGGGCCTTGTTGCTTGTTACTGAAGCTCAGCTTATCTCCCCACTATGGACGATGTTGGCTGTGTATTTTTTGTAGACATTCTTTATCAAGCTGAGGGAGTTGACCTGTACTCTGTTTGCTCCTAGTTTTCATCATGAATAAGAGCTGACAGTTGTCAAACGCTCTTTCTGTATCTATTGATTATTACTTGTGATTTTTTATTTTATTTTCTTCTCTAGACCCTTGATGTGGTTTCAAATCTCACTTAGTTTTAGTACACAGTCCTTATCTACACATTGCTGGATTCCATCTTCTAAAATTCTGTTCAGAGTTTTTGCATCTATGTTATGAAATACTGGTCTATAATCTTTTATTGTAATGTCTTAGTCTGGTGACAGTGTGGCCTTTTTGGATGGATTAGCAATTACTTACTCTGATTCTCCTATCTTCTAAAAGAGACAGCAGATAACTGGTATAATGTCCTCTTTCAATATCTGTTTGAATTCACCCAAATAAAGTTGGGTGCTTTTTGTTCTGGCAGGTTGTAAATTATTGATTCGATGTCTTTAATAGACATGAGCCTATTCAAATTTTCTATTTCACTGTATGTGAGTTTCAGTGGGTTATATCTTTCCAGGAATTCATCAATTTCATCTAAGTTATGAAATTTGGGGCACATTATTCTTGTTCATGGTATTCCTGTATTATCCTGTTAAAGTCTGTGTAGCGTGAAATCACACTGTCCCTGTCACTTTTTCTATCAGTGTGTGTGTCTTGAAGTCTGTGATTTCGGTGTGTGTGTTTTTAAGTCTGTGTAGCATATAGTCACACTGTCCCCCTCACTTCTGATTTCAGTGTGTGTGTCTTGAAGTCTGTGATTTCGGTGTGTGTTTTTAAGTCTGTGTAGCATATAGTCACACTGTCCCCCTCACTTCTGATTTCAGTGTGTGTGTCTTGAAGTCTGTGATTTCGGTGTGTGTGTTTTTAAGTCTGTGTAGCATATAGTCACACTGTCCCTCTCACTTCTGATTTCAGTGTGTGTGTCTTGAGGTCTGTGATTTCGGTGTGTGTGTTTTTAAGTCTGTGTAGCGTATAGTCACACTGTCCCTCTCACTTCTGATTTCAGTGTGTGTCTTCTCTCTTTGTTCTTAGTTTCCCCATCTACCGACATGTCAAGTTTAATGATCTTTTCAATGAACCAGTTTTTGAGTTTGTTCTTTCACTATTGATTTCTTTTATTCAATTTAATCAATTTTTCCCTAATTGTTATTTGTTCTTCTTACTTTGCTTTTCATTTTCTACTTCACTGTAGAAAAGCTCAGGACATCAACTTCAGCTTTCCCTCCCTTCTAACGTACACAGTTGGTGCTGTGCATTCCCTGTGAGCACAGTTTTCACTGCACTTCACTTGGTTTTAAGTTTCATTTAATTCATACATTTAAAATTTTTCTTGATCTATTTTCCTTGACATATAATATTTAGAAATATGCTGCTTAATCTCCCAATACTTTGGGAACTCTAGTTATCCTTCTGTTACAAGCTTCAAGTTTAATTCCACTGTGTTGAGAGCAGATATTACATGCATGCTGTTTATTCCTTTAAATTTGTTCAGGTTTGCTTAATGGCTGCTCTGTGGTGTATACATTGTCCTGATGAGCATGAGAAGAATGTTTTTGTTGTTGGATGACGAAGTCTACAGGTACCAATAACATCAACGGAATGATGATGCTTTTGAGTTCATCTGTGTTCTTACTAGTTTCCTGTCTGTTGGATTTATCCATTTTGGAGAGAGGGATGTTGTCTCTCAGTAGATGAAGGGATTAATCTATTTTTCCTTGCAGGTGTCTGAATTTTTGCTTCATGTGTTTATTTGCTCTCTAGCTAGGTACACACAAGTTAAGGATTGTTATGTGTTTGGAGATGTGGCCCTTTTATCACCATGTAATGCTCCTCTTTATCCCTGATGTTCCTGAAGTTCACACTGCTACTCCTGCTGTCTTTCCATCAGTGTTAGCATGGCACATCTTTCTCCACCCACTCACGATTAATCTACATGTGTCTATAAGACATGTTTCTTGTAAATGTACAGTTTGATCTCATAATAATAATACTGGTTTTGATCAATTCTAACAATTTCTTTTAAGTGATGCACTGAGACCACTGACATTTGGGGAGAATATCCACCATATTTATTATCACTTCCTGTTGTTACTCTTGTCCTTCCATTTCGATTTTATCTTTCACTTTTCTGGATTTGTGGTTTTTATTCAGCATTTCATATAATCCTATTCTGCTCCTTTTTAACATATAAATTATACTTCCTTTGTACACTTTTAGTCTCCCCAAAATTTAGATACATATTTGTAACTAATCTAGGTCTAACTTTACATAATAATCTATCAATTTATGGGTCACGCAAATACTTTATAATAACAAAATATTCCTAATTCCTCCTTCTAAAACCATTGCTGTCCTTCATTTCACATGTATATAAGCACAAATAAGCCTACACATTAAGTACACAAACTCATCTTAGAAAAAGTGCTGTATACCTCACAGTTCAATATCAGTACAGTCATCCTCACAGTACTCCCCATGGGAAGGTCATGTACTGATGCCAGGGCCTAATCCACCCTCCAAAGTATTTTGGAACTTTTTTTCTGGAATGGCCTTAAAAGTTGTCATTGTTACTACACTTGATGTCCTGAATGTCTTCAAAATGTCTTCCTTTCAGTATTTCCTTTATCTTCACATAAAGAAAAAAGTCATGGAGGGCCAGATCAGGTGAGTAGGGAGGTGTTCCAATGCAGTTATTTGTTTACTGGCTAAAAACTCCCTCATAGACAGTGCTGTGTGAACCGGTGCATGGTTGTGATGCAAGAGCCATGAACTGTTGGCCAAGAATTTCAATCAGGATTTTCCTGCTTCTCCATTGATGTTTACTTCATATTTTGTGCTTCTCATCATTAGCTGAGAGTTTTGACACATATTTTCAACTAATTTCTGGAATGTTTTCATCAGCTCTGCTCAGTATTTGCCACCACCCCTGTATTCATCAGTGACAATCTTCTCCCCTCAGAAAAGTGTATAATCCATCTGTTCACTGCCTTTTGTTTGTGGAATTATCCCCATAAAGTTGGTCACTTCCATCTTGCCATTTTCAACAAGAAATTTACAAATCTTTGTTGCTCTAATTTAAGCTCCAACACTCTCACAACAGCACACAAAAACATGCAACAATAATGAAAGCCACTCCGAAAGATACCGTTATAGGCTAATAAAAATACAGCTGTGAGACACTGATACACCAAGGTTGTAAAAACGTTACCAAGTTGTTTATATAGTGCCAACAGCATAAGAGCATGGTGGCAATAATTGTCAGATTGTGTGTACATAGCATACATTATTGAATTACTGTTAAAGTTTTGAACAAACCCATATCTATTAAATAATGAGGAAAAATAAATATTATATCTACACTTACTCATTTCTCTATAATAGTCTTCTTTATGTAAATCTGGGTTTATTAGTCATCTCATTTTTCTTATCTGGGAAAAATTTCCTTTAACATGTCTTATAAGGCATGTTTATTGGCAATAAATTCTCTTAGGGATTTTTTTGGGGGGTGGCGGGGGGATCTGGATAAATCTTCATTTCTCTTTCAGTTTAGAAGGATAGTTTCTCAGGTATAGACTTCTACACTTCTAGCTTCATGGTTTTATCCATCGGCATTTTAATTGTTTTACTCTATTAGTCTGTTGCTCACATGGCTTATGAGACAAAGACAGATGTGATTCTTTTCTTTGTTCTTCTATAGGTAAGGTGTTTTTCCCTCTGGCTCCTTTTGAGATTTTTTTTCCCTTTATTTTTATTTTTGATTTCCTGAAGTTTGAAAATGATGTGCCTAGATGTAGTTTCCTTGGCCCTTCCTTCCCCTTTTCCTTCCTTCCTATTCCCTCCCTCCGATCCTCCTTTCCTTCTCTTCTTGGTGCTCTCTGAATTTTCTGAGTATTTGACATTAATTAGGGAAAACTTATAGTCATTACTTTTTCAAATTCTGCTCCCTTTTATCTTTCTTCTCTTTCTGATACTCTTGTGTACTGTCAGATACCTGCACACTATGAGCATAACATAAACAATAATGTCAACAGGAGGGCTGGTTGCTGAAACTAGACTTGAGGAGAAGTTTCAGAGAGACAGAAACAAAGACACACAAACAGAAAAGCAAAATGGACAGAAACAAATTTGGCCCTTGTACAGAGTGTGTGACATTTACCTACAATTACAGTGGTACAGGAAAGACATTGTTAGGGGATACAAGGAAAATGTGCTTGGATTATGATGAAATTTTGATCTCAATCAAGAAGGGACATTAACTCACATAACATAAAGAGTGAGTGAATTCTAAAGCATTTATTTCTGGCTATACATATATTGAATTTTAAAAAGAGAATGTGTATTGTGTGGCATCTATGGCTCAGTGAGTAGGGTACCAGCCTCATATACCAAGGGTGGTGGGTTCAAACCCGGCCTCAACCAAACTGCAACAACAAAAAAAGAAAATAGATGGACATTGTGGCGGGTGCCTGAAGTCCAGCCATTCGTGAGGCTGAAGCAAGAGAATCAATTAGCTCAGGATTTGGACATTGCTGTGAGCTGTGATGACACAGCACTCTACCAAGGGTGATAAAGTAAGAGTCTGTCTCTAAAAAAAAAAGAGAGAGAGAGAGAATGTGTATTTATAGTTATAAGAAAAGTCTGCATCAGGCAAAGAGAATTGGACTTTGACAGATGATATCTCTCCATAAATTTAACTGCATGTGACATCTAAGAACTATTTTTAAAATATAGAAATAATAAAGACAATTTGAGTATTGGAAAGTTAACACTAAGAAGCTTCACTAACCAGGAAATGTATTATTTTGTTTTTCTCACAACCCAATAAGGCAAAACATAATTAAAGTACATGTTCATTGATACACTGATAGAGCAGTAAATTTTTCCATCTCTCAAAAGTTTCATGATCTATAACTAAGATGAAAGACAAGCTATAACTTTTAAATCATTATAGGAATTTTCCATTCTCATCCCCAAGGAATATGTATAAATTTATGGGTGGTTTATATTGAAATTATTGGACTGGATTGTTCATGAAGTATGTGAGCTTATTTCATATTATTGACCTTGATTTAAAAACACTATAAAAATTTAGGTTCTAACTTTTGCAATAAGACTATAATTTTTCTATAGGCATTTTAATACTTCCCTTCATTGGAGAGTCTGCCACATTTAACTTTTATTCTACAAACACCGCAACTAAACGAGAAAGCTAATTTAAGGTTGAAAATATGTTGGGGTAAACTATCTCTTAGCTCCATAGATAAGGCTTCCTCTAGAAAGTTACAAGTATATCAAAGCATAACAAAACACTAGACACTGTCTTAACTAAAGCATATCTGAAACAATTTCCTGAATTATCTTGCATTAAAAGATCTAGCATTCACCAGAAAGAAATACGTCTAATAGTTAACCTTGTGTTTATCTAGTACTGTCAGATACAAGCATACTTCTAAGCATAGTAACAAGCACAGTTCTAAGAGTTTCCACCCATACTAAGTCATTTACAGATATACAAAAATCAGTCTGTGAGGGTGGCGCCTGTGGCTCAAAGGAGTAGGGTGCCAGCCCCATATACAGGAAGTAGCAGGTTCAAACTCAGTCCCGGCCAAAAACTGAAAAAAAAAAAAAAAAAGTCTGTGAGATATTTTCAAAAATAAAATTGCTCATGATTTTGTACTGTTTTTTAGTAAGTGTAAAAATTAACTGGAAATGCTCAGTATTTATTATTGCATATTATTTTTGTCATTCAGATGGATGACAGAAAAACTAGAAGATCTTGACAACTAAATAAGATTAAATGTGCCTAGAAACTTCAGCAGTTTGGGCAGTATTCTCTCCTTCCATAAAAAAATGAATTAGTGAAAAATATTTTGGACTAACACATAAATTATTTAGGAATATTTTCATGGAGGAAAATGCGTGATGGAGGGAAGATTATTTCAGTGAAGATGTTTCTATAGGCTTTTTAAATCTCAGGCCATATTAATTCATCTCTTATTAAGTGGAAGACTATGGAATCTCAAAAAACTCTAATCCTTCTTAGAATTTTGGTATTACTATCAATAATTGCACAATAAGGATCAATGATAAATAATGATGATAGATATAAGGAGATAGAGATACACATGTTTCGATTACAAATGAGATATGTTCTGTTCTTCTAGGTTTGTTCTTAAGTTGAATTTGTATATAAGTTGGAATAGGTACATTTACCTGTTACTGTAATAGCCTCTGTTTGTAAGTGTGGGGCACACATCAGCCAGATGTTTGTAACTCTGGGACCTGCTATAATAACCTCTGTTTGTAAAGTGTGAGCTGTGCTTAAGTCAGATGTTTGTAATTGGGGGACTGCCTACATATATATGACTTGATTGCTTTTAAGAAATACTGGTACTTTAGGCATAAAAAATATAATTTGTCAAGTGTGTAATAAGAAATACTAACTGAATAATCTTTTAGCTAATGTTTCTCATATTAAAGTAAAGTACTAAATTTATGGAAATGATCAGATAAGCAAGGAGAGAGGTGGTGCATATTCAACACATTGCAAGAAAAGTTAAATTTCTAAATACCTCAATCTTTGAGGTTTCTACTGCCTTTAGTTATTTCTCTTCTTACTAGTAAAAGAAGATTCAAACTGAACTATAAAACATTTGTAAGTCAAGTCGGTATAATGCTGGCAAATTTTAGATTCTTTACGATAGCAACCTCTTTCTGTGTATAAAGTGCCCTATCTGAAGGCTGAAAGCAATGGATAAAATGCGGAAATTTTAGAAGGTTTCTGTCTAAGAGCAGGGGGTGCACACACGCTCCCCACTGTGCTTGTGACACCAACGTCATCACAACACACACAGAATTAGTCACTGAGGATTCCAAAACACCAATCCAGATTATATCACCTGTTTTACGTATGGACAATAAATCAGTTAAGGAGTAGGAATAGCTATTGTGGCCCAAAGAAAGCTTTTTATATGATTCAGTATAAAATATTAATTAGAAGCAGGAAATGAATCTCTAAATCTAGATCTTAAGTGATATATTATCAGATGACTGTTCAATTTTCAATTTCTCCAAAAGATCATTTGTAAGGATAAAACATTCAAGGAGCCAGAGTTCCTTAATCGCATCAGTGATCAGACACAGGCCCCTTTAGTTTCAGTGCTGGTATGTTACCACCCTCAGAACCCATGCATTTCTTCTCTTCATTACAATTAGGCCAGTAAGACTGGACATGTTTAAGAAGAAAAAGCGAAGTGAGACTTGTAGTCAGAATACCTCAGTTAAAAGGGGCTTCCATGAAAGAATTCCCCCGGAAGCTTTCATCCGTTCCTGAAACTTCTTATCTTACAGGTATCTTGGGAGTTAATCCCCAGCAATAGGAATGCAGGGCAATCCACCTGCTCTTAAATTAACTTAAAACATTGTGTTCCTATATTCTAAAAATTAGGACCCAATTTACAGAAACCTCATTTCCTCTCTAGTAGAGCAATTATAAATGTGATTTAATGGGGACCACAGAGGGACCCTGCGGCTGCCTATGTGCACCTGTGCCATTTCTAACAAAGTTACGGAAAGGGTGTAGTCTTAGGTGAGACACAGACCAAAAGGTGCGTGGAGGCAAACTAATTCTTAAAACGCCTTTCATAATAACAGTGCAACTGGACTTCAAATCCACTAATACGACATTTCAAACCCAGCTACATTACTTACCAGCTTTGTTACTTTAGCTGATCTCCAGCAGCATCTCTCTGATCTGCAAATTAAGGACTATATCTGCTTTTTAAGATTAGTGCAATGACTGCCTCCTACATATGTGTAACACCTGTGTATACTCAGTGCTTGTCCAACAGAAGCAGTGATTCCGTCTTTGGGGGTTTCTTGCTGTCCAGGAGCCATTCTTAAAGTCTTCAGTACCTGTTTCTCACAACTGATCTGAACAAGTGGAGAGATTAGTTAAAATTCTCTGACATCTTGAGCTGATTTCAAAAGCACAATTCTTTTGACCCAAACTTCCCAGTACACAATAGAATGACCGGAAGGAACTGTTTGGATTAAATCACTGCTAGTGCCCTGCTATTCTCTGTTGAAACTACACAAAACAACAAATTGCCCAGTTTAAAAAATCAGCACATTCATGCCTATCAGGGTAGTTATTCTGTCTTAAAAAAACAGAAAATGACAAATATTAATGAGGCTGTGGGAAAACTGGGACACTCTGCATGGCTGGTGGGACTCTCAGATGGCCCAGCTGCAATGGGAACGCTGCGGCAGCTCCTCTGATAATTAAACAGAGTCATGGCATCACATGGCAATCCCACTTTGGGGGATACCGCCAAAAATGAAAACTGAGATTCAAACGTGTGTGGACACACAAGCTGACAGCAGCACCCACAACAGACAAAAGCTGGATGTAAGCTACTGTCCACTGCTAGACGAGTAGATAAACAAAACGTAGTGTGCGCAGAGAAGGGTGTATTATTTTTCAGCCTTGGGGGGGGCATCCTGACATGTGCAACACGGATGAGTTTTGAAAACACAATGCTAAATGAAAGCAGGCAGTCATAAAAGAATAAATACTGTATCACTCGACATATATGAGATACTTGGAAAAGTCATATTCGTAGAAACAAAAAGTATAATTTGGTTCCCAGGGCTGGGGTGAAGGGAGCCTGGGTGCTGTTGTTTAGTAGTGGAGTTCAGTGTGCCCCAGTTACACCAAAGGCCTCATTACCGAGCAATGGAAAGAGCACTAGAGAGGACCCTGACACTGGCTGCAGAACAGGGTGAATGTGCATGATGCCACTGCACTACGTTCTTATAGTGGTTAAAATGATAAATTTTATATTGTTTATTTTAGTGTAATTTAAAAAAAAAAGACAAAACTAAAACACAAACACACACTGGTACTCAGACCCTGTACCAGATTAGTTAATCAAAATGTTCAGGGGTCAAGCCTAGCCAACTGTACTTTTTAAATGAGTGCAAAGTAATTCTCACGCATGGCCACGACCAAGAATTATTCTCTTGTCTTAAAGGTTCCTGATAAAAATATGAATTGTTATAAAAATCCAGTTTTTCACTCTTTGCAATGCTTCTAGCTGTGTCAGATCAACAAGGTTTGCAATCAGAATGTTACTTCTTAAATCACTGAATATCTATAATGTGAATTTGGTCAATTTCTTGCTCTATAAATTTGATTCAGAATTTAGTAACACATGGTCATCGAAAATATGAATAAAAATAAATATAATTTGTCTTCTTGCACACTATATAGGCTGCTGTGATATGAAGTAAAGCAAGTGTTATATATTTAATCTCAATTTTATCTTATGAATTAAAGACCAGACCTCTACACAATCTTTACATTCTATGCAGGAAGCACCACTATTTGGCACAGAATAAAACAATATAAGATTCTTGGTTGCTATATTTTATGAACCATGGTGTAAAACAAATTAAATGTCATCATTTTATTAATAAGTCAGAATTGGATAAGGCAGTAAATTTCTCATTTAGAAGCCTATATAGTTTCTATGTGCTAAATCTAACACAGAGGGAATGAGCATGCGCTATTGTTTTATAGACTGGGCAGACAGCAGAGCCTCCACAGCTGACCCCAGCCCTGCTTGAACCCCTCCCTGCTCTGACCGCTCCCTGCACTGACTGACCCCTCCCTGCTCTGACCCCCTCCCTGCACTGACCCCCTCCCTGCACTGACCCCCTCCCTGCACTGATCCCCTCACTGTTCTGACCCCCTCCCTGCACTGACCCCTCCCTGCTCTGACCCCCTCCCTGCACTGACCCCCTCCCTGCACTGACCCCTCCTGCTCTGACCCCCTCCCTGCACTGACCCCCTCCCTGCACTGACCCCTCCCTGCTCTGACCCCCTCCCTGCACTGACCCCCTCCCTGCACTGACTCCCTCAAGGTGACCAGACACGCGCCACATGTACGTATCAGCACAGCAGACCTCCTTGTTCCTTATGTTGACTCCCTCTGCATACTGACCAGTTTGTTACCATCCCTTGTTGGTCAGTTTTCAGAGGTTCTACTGTGGTTTCTCAGCATGTTTTCCTTGGGACTATAGAGGGCTTCTTGGATCCAACACAGGTGATGACATCCAGTGTAGGACAGAAATTGACACGGCTATTAGAACTTAATGCCCTAACAAAGAATTTGTCAAAAAAGATATAAAAGTTCTAAACCAATGCATGTGAATTGATTACATAATGCTACAGATCAAATAATTCATAATTTACATTTTTAAATGATTAACATCACTTTGAAAAAGTACTATAATTATGTAATCATCTTTGCAGATTGCCACTGAATTTCAATTCTAGGAACAGCAATTTTTCCACTAGAAAAATGCCAAGAGGCCCCAAGCTGTTAAACAAAGTGGCCTTGTAATACCACCAGTCCCCACTGTGAAGCAAGGCTCAGCCTATCAACTGTTTCAAAATACTATCAACAAACACCATCCAAGAACATGCAAAAAACAAAAAAGATCATCATGTAAGCAACTAAAATTAATCTAATCTACATAACTAGTGCCTTAGAAAGTACAATAATGTGTTTTAAGAATGGGAAGATACAACAGGGGGTGTGATTTTCTAAACACGAGTCTTTTTCAACTTCAGGAACACTAACAGCCGTAATGCTGTGGACAGCTTTGTTCACTGAAAGGAACAGAAGCTCCAGATGACATCTCAGCAGCTTCTCCTCTGAAGCCAGAGACTGACAGCAAAGGGACCAGTCAGGCTGTGACTACTGATAGATGGGAGATATTTTGCAAATGGATGGAAAAAAAATGATGAGAATCAGGGAAAGCTCCAAGAACGGATCCTGAAAAGACGCCCACAATGAGTAAATAAATACAGTGTTCAGCCAGGGCATGACTGCGTGTGAGGGCAGTGTGTGTTCACATCACTGAAGCCTTGGACACCATCAAGAACCCATCATTTGGTTACAAGCTCAGCTGTCCTGTGTCTCCCTCTCCTGGCTAGATTTTGGATCACTTGAGTTCAGGGATGGTTCCCTTGCATATCTCCTCTTCTGACAACTTTTGTTGAGTTAAATGAAGTCTAACGCAGGGAAGTGGTCAGTGCAGGGAGGGGTCATTGCAGGAGGTAGGCAATGCAGGGAGGTGGTCAGTGCAGAGAGGTGGTCAGGATAGGGAGGTGGTCAGTGTGGGGAGGTGGTGAGTGCAGGGAGGGGGTACAACAGGAGGAGTTCGGTGCAGCGAGGGGGTAAGGACAAGGAGGGGGTCAGGCTGCCCTTCCCCAGAGGTCCTCATTTAGAAAGAAAGCATATATTGAAACCACTGTGAAAAAAACAGAGTGAGACAGATGCGGTGGCTCTCGCCTGGCAATCCCGGCACTCTGGGAGGCCAAGGCAGGTGGACACCTGAGCTTAGGAGTTAGAGACCAGCCTGAGCCACAGTGAGACCTGGTCTCTGAAAATAGCTGGGCGTGGTGATGGGCACCTGGAGTCCCTGCTACTTGAGAGGCTGAGGCTGAGGCAAACTCTGAGCCCAAGAGCCCTGTGAGCTATGATGCCAGGACAGTCTAGTGAGGGTGACAAAGTGAGACTCTGTCTCAAAAAAAATAAATAAAAACCACAAAGGGTGCTCAAGTAGCCAGTGCTATACCTTTTGAACTCATTTTATGCCACCAGAAATCTATAGGAGCAGGGAAACATCAAGAAATGAAACTGAGCTGTACTGAAATTTCTGGATCTTTGTAAAGTCAGCTTCTTCATTATTAGTCCTTGACTACAGAGTGCTCAATCGGAAGCTCAGGAAGGGAGGCCTGGGGGTGGCAGCAGCCTCACACCACTGTGGGTTCATTATCATGAAAATGTGACATTTGCAACAGTAAGAAATATCAGTCCCTTTGCATGATTTTGGTAAAATTTTCTGTTTGTATTTGTAAACTGAACACCACCCGCAGCCAGGCGTAGTGCCAATATCTTGTCTGAACACAGAAAGGCGCTGCTCCCAGTCAGGAGACTGATCTACTGATCACAATACAGCCAAGTCAGATGCCAAGAAGAGCCCCTCCAAGCTGGTTTGGATAACAAATTTTAGGAAATACAAAAAATATGTTTTGCTTCTAAATCTATCATCACATACTGGCAAAAATAACATTTGTGTAAAAAATGATCCTTGTGAGTCCAAGTCGATTCTCTAGAGAACTGGAATCACTGCTGCAAATTTTAGTCCCTCATCTGCTACAAACCAAATCATCCATGATGGAAACAAGGCGGGGTTCACACGGTACTAAGGAAAGGAGCGGGTATTTTGCTGTGAAGGTTACAGCGTATTTATCCAAAGCACCTATGAAATTATTTGAAATCTTCATCACGACATGCTCGAGGTTCAATCCCGCACTTTCCCTGTTTGCTTCCATAATGAGCACACCGCTCTCCTGCCTTGTTAGAGAGATGCTCATCCTCCTTAGCACTATTTTTCAGGTGATCTCTGTTTTGTCAGCTCACGATTAGCCACACTAATACAGAGAAGCGATGGCACAGAGACGTACTGAGCAGGAATGCAGAGCCGTTCATTTTTAGCGTCACTGTGCTCTCTTTTATATTGCAGCATATTTGCTCCTATCAAAATAGTTTTATTCTAATTCATTTGTAAACATTTTATTTTCCCAAAACTTTTACAATTTTATTGGTCTACAACAACCAAACTTGAAATGTGATTAAGGAAAATAAGTTCAAATGAGATTAATAATTTCTCTACACTGGAAGGTAGGTAAGGTTTGTATAATAATCAGTGGCCATCACCTAGAAGCAACTTGGCAAGTGTAAACGTGTTTGTGCTGTGCGTGTTCAAAACATGCATCAATATTTCTCTATATGTACATATGCATGTACCTGCGTGCATGTATTCAGCATACATGTAGAAAGGCGGTCTGCGCTAAAAAGTTATATTCATATTATAAAACATTAATTAACACTGGGCAGCACCTGTGGCTTGTGGAGTAGGGCTCTGGCCCCATATACCAGAGGTGGCAGGTTCAAACCCGGCCCTAGCCACAAACTGCCAGAAAAAAAAACAAAACACATTGATTAACATTGTAATTAGTGGTACTTTAATTTCTGCATATGATGTGGAGCATTCTATAGAAAATGGAAGTAAAAGATAACTTTACATAGATATGGCTAAAATTGTATAAATGTCAGCATAACACATGTAATGACAAGCTAACTTCCACCTCACTCTTGTTAGCAAATATGCAAACTCCTCAAAGAGGAGTAAAGGAAAATAAAATCCGGGGAAACATAATGTGTTAAAAATTATAAACACTCAAAAAAGTTTTCCAAATTATTTTATGTTGAACAGATCAGCTTTTGAAATAATACTTGAAGAATCTGTCATCAAAAAGAAAAAAAACACTACAAATTAAGATACTTCAAGTCTGTTCTATCCAATGATGTGAATGATTTTATTCAAAGACAGATGAAATGGGCCAATTTACTCACTCTGCAGTCAGTCTGTGAATGGGTTAATTTGACTCATCCAAAACAATCCATGTATCCCAATCTATTTTTTTATATTTTTCATTTTTAGCAAAAAAGTTCCATGTGTGTTTGTCAATTCTATGTATTTAATGAAGCAAAACTCAGTATCTGTCAAAATGTAGTAACATATAGAAAAAGGCTAACCACTCTATTTCTAATATTTTGAGTAAATGTACATTTTAAAGGATAAACTTCAAAATATCATTAGTGTGGCATTTTTTCGCATTAGTGTAGTCATAAAAGCCGCAGTATCACACAGCAGTTAGGAAAAAGGGTTTGGGATTCATAGCGAATGACCCCAAACTCTGACTCTGCCACTCTGCAGGAATTTAACCCGGGCAAGAGCATAACCCCCTTTAAAGCCTTAACATTCTCAACTACCTATGGGGTTACCGTGATGATTAAATGAACTAATATATATAAAAAAATATTCAAAATAGTGACTGAGTATAATAGAACATTCATGAATACACACCTATTGACTATTTTAATATTATGAGCATCTCCCTGCCTGATAAATATATTTTAAGCAAGTTAGTAGGTTAAAAACCTCTTTGAAAATTAATATAAACCAATACTTGAGTGCATCAGTATTTGGAAGCCTCTTCTGTGCATGTTCCCCCCCCCACCCCGAGAGAAATAAATAGCAATTCACCACATTATCAAGCACACAAGAAGGAAAACAGAAAGCGTATTTATTCTAACTGGAAGCACCAAGTATAACAAATCTAAGTGTTAACATCCGTTTCATAGATAATTCTGACTTTTCAAGGTTTATGATTCCATCATAAAAATTCATTTCCCAAGAAAGCTGGCAAATACATCACAGTCCACATGGCATCATTTTGTTATTGCCTATCATTTAATTCACTGGCTAGACTTATTAGGAACCAAGTCAAAATTGTTTTAGAATTTTAAAATGCTTACTCCACAAATAGGCACCCTGGACAGTAACAGTAAAAACCACACAACGTATATAAGAAAGAAACTAATTTTAAAGGGGGGATTGGATCTGAACACCTGTTCAGACTCCAGGTTAGTATCAGCGTGGATGATGGTCCACGCAGGTGAGTTCTCGCTACAGAGCTTGGGTGTTGTCCTGTTCATCCCAAATACTGAGACAAAATACCTTTAGCCTCCTTGAATAACACATTACGGCTCTATCACTCCATCACTTACTTATTCTTAAAATGATTTCTATTTTTAAGTGGAACTACTTCACTGGAGTATTACCCTTTGCAACTAGAGTTACTTAACGAAGAAATTTCTTTTGTTTCAAACTTTGACAGCTCCCCTGGTTGTGATAGGATGGAAGTTAGTAAAGACAACTCCTCAGCCACGGCCAGGCGCACAGCTAGGCTGCACAGTTTGAGCTGAGACAACTCCTCGGCCACGGCCACGCACACAGCTAGGCTGCACAGTTTGAGCTGAGACAACTCCTCGGCCACGCGCACAGCTAGGCTGCACAGTTTGAGGTTTCTTCCTTGCTGCACATGAAGGGGTATTTCATTCCCATTCCCATTTCTGGCTTTTTCTTCTTAGATAAATTAACCAGAACTGCAAGCTCCATGTACAGAGGTGGGGGAACCCTAATCTTTTGTAAGGCTTTTCCTTTTGGGCCTTTTTAACATCCCAGCTGAGTCTAATTACCAGTCTGCTCCACATTAAATGAAAGCTTTTATTAACTGGAAAAGAGGCAGCAAACCATTTGTTTTGAAACTTTGCACAAATCTACTGCACAGTGAATGCAGTAGAAAAAAACTAGATGAAATGACTTTCACCTACTAATAAAAATAAACACAATGAAGTTCAAAAGCCCAAATCAGTAAGCTAAAACATGTATCTAAAAACAAAGGACAACCTGACGTGATGCTGACACCTAATTAGCTTATTTTAGCTCTATTATGGTACCTAATTAGCATATTTTAATTCTATCATGGTGAAATGAAAATAATTATTGCATGTCTTTTCCTGTTCATGTAAACTCTCCTATTTGGAATTTCAGTCTAACCAAATAATAAATATCATTTTTAAAAGCACAGAGATTAGAAATATATTAAAATGTTTATTTTTAAATAATTAGATTCTTACCCTGATCGAAGGGTTTTCCCGGACTCCAAGTGCGGAAATAATCGTCCTAGAGGGGAAAATAATGTGAATTGAACACACGTGAGTACTTAAAATGTAAGGATTCACAGCAAATCTAAAATAAAATATGAAACACAAGAGCTGTATACAAACCTCTACTTCCTGCAATGGCACGCAGCAAATTATAAAATAAATAAATAAATAATACAAAATAAAAAAAGAAAGAAACAAGAGAAAAAGAATAGTTATCAGAAGGGAACAGGCTGTTTACAAGTTACAGAAATGTCTTTCAATAAATGTGTTCATTTTCATTTCAATTCCTTGGTTACTACAACAACTTGACTACTCTTGGTCCCCACTTCTACTAAGTATTATAATGCAACCCTTTCAATTGCAATTCAATGTGTAATAGAACATGCAGATAATTACCCTAAACTAATAAGCTATAAAGTATCTTAGCAGTTTCCAATTATACAACTTCATTTTCCACTAGTACAATAGTAACTGGAACCATTAATATATCAGGGAAAATGCCAACTGACTCTGTAATAGCCCACAGAGTATAAACATACTTTATGCAAATCATTCACATGTTAATTGAATATCTAAGGAGTTCATCAAAACGCAATTGGGAGCCTGAAAAAGAAATGCACCTAATTAAATCCTGTCTAAAATTTAAATCTTTAATATGCAAAGAAATCAATACAACATATTTACAATATATTTAGAAAATAGGATTGTGCAACACAAAAGTGGGGCAATGTATATTGATAAGAATTTAGAAAGGAAAACCAATTGGACTAAATGTATTTTACTTTCAATTTCTACTACTCCGAAAGCCTTAGTACCTCAGCCATGTTATCACTGCTCACATTAATACACTGTTTTCACCGTGGTTCTGCTGTGAGGAACAGCAGCCATCCTGGTGAAGCTGGGACACTCCCCAGAACCTTCCTGGGCTGCCCTCCCAGGTTCCTGGAAAGCCATGGAGCCCAGAGAGTCCAGAAAGTCCCAGCAGAGAGTATTTGAATCTTTTCCTATCCTCTTTGCTTGTGTTTTCCAACACATAAAGAAGAAAATTATTTAGTGCACACTTTAATTACGAAAAGAAATAAAATTCTCTTATTTATGAAAGATTTAAAATCGTTCCTGAAGATTTCCTTATTGTGACTGTGGATTGACTCCCACCTTCTGTACTCCCACCCCACCAACTTCAAATGAAAGAAAAGGAAGAAGAAAAAAGAAAAGGCAACCCAGAGAGGACATTCTGTTGGCCTGACAGTTACATCCAGATGGGACGATGGAGGGTCTGTACTAAATTATCCAGGATTAGATGAAGGGAGAACAATGCCACTGGATGATTAAATATGCACTGATCGTACATTCTCTTCTCAAAATAGCCTTTAAAAAGCAATCATAGCATGATAGAATTATTAGAAAACTAGGATTTTTAGATTATTCCACGAAAAGTCTCAAAACTTAAGCTAAGGATCATAACATGCTCTTTTAACGTCTTTTATTTTTAGAATCCATCTCACTGTTTGGCACGGTGACTACTGCTCATTCCAAACACGGAGAGGGGAAGGCAGCTGCGCTTGTGTCTCTCCCAGGGCAGAGCAGACAGGTAAACACGCACACGTGAGGACGGACCCTGACACACGCACACGTGAGGACGGGCCCGGACACACGCACAGTGAGGACGGGCTCGGACACACGCACCCGTGAGGACGGGCTCAGTAAGCACGCACACGTGAGGAAGGGCTCAGTAAACACGCACACGTGAGGACGGGCTCGGACACACGCACAGTGAGGACGGGCTCGGACACACGCACAGTGAGGACGGGCTCGGACACACGCACACATGAGGACGGGCTCAGTAAACACGCATACGTGAGGATGGGCTCAGTAAACACGCACAGTGAGGACGCGCTCAGACACACGCACAGTGAGGACGGGCTCAGTAAACACGCATACGTGAGGACGGGCTTGGACACAAGCACAGGTGAGGACGGGCCCGGACACACGCACAGTGAGGACCGGCTCAGTAAACACGCACAGGTGAGGACGGGCTTGGACACAAGCACAGGTGAGGACGGGCCCGGACACACGCACACGTGAGGCCGGCCTTGGACACACGCAACTCTGATTGGTACACTTCTCAGCTGTGTCACTTTAGGAACGGCAATGACGTAGACCTCAGATGTTTGACGTTGAAGTTGGAAAAAAAAATTGCTACTCATCTGAGAGGGGTGCTGTGAAGACTAGTCATAAACTCTAAGTGATGGCATAATATCCAGCATAAAGAAGAGGCCAAAACTTAATAGACACTCAGCAGGCTCACACTCAGCTCCCTCAGCGCCTTTGGGCAACACCCCAGGACACACTCCATTACCACTGACCACATGTTTTTGTTTATATAGTTTCTTAAAAACAGCCACAAACCCTTCATATTTTGTTTGGAACTGATGTCTGAACTGTCCCCTCCATAAAAAATGTCAAATGTTAGATGGTGCGAACTTTTTATAAGCCTACATTTATGACTGTAGTTAATACAAGAAGAAAAATGTTTCTGATAACTACCTCCGACTACCCTGCCATGGCACAGCTTCCAGTGGCATCGCCCACAAAGATGGGTAAGTTTAAATTGCAAAAGTGACTCCATTCATATGGAACTAACACTGTTAGCACTGAAGTAAGGTAACACAGGAACGCTGCTTGTGTAACACAACACAGACTGTGCTGTCAGTCACGGCCGGACACCAAACATCTGTGTAGATGATCAGCCAGCAGGTGAACCTAAAGATGATGGTAGATTTTACCCTCAACTACACATAGCAAACTTGCTTCAGACTTGCTTCATAATATGATCAAATTTGGTGAGTCTGGGACCACAGCAATATATATATATATAAAATTATACTCACAATGTAAGCCTGAAGTTTGCTCTGTGTGGAGTCCAGGGAAACCCTGCAGGGTGGAAAGGCTGAGCATTGAGCCAACCAAGTTATTTTTAGCCATACTCTTTCTGTTCTCACATCCTGAGACTTTTTTTTTAACTGTTTCACCTCATTAAATCTTAGGAATTTTGCCAGGATGACAAATGAAAGTATGTCACATACGCATTCATTCAGTTGTAATTTCTTTTGTTTCAAAAAGCTTTGTGTGAATATTGGTCATTCTCTGCCTTCAACTTAGATACAAAATAAGCAGATCAAGGAATTACAAATCAACTCTAAGAACTGCACACAGCTGAGCAAGTTCATATTTAGATGACTCAACCAATCCTGAAGGTTTCAAAAGGCAAAGCTGGAATCTCGTTACTCATTCCAAAGCTTGCAGGAGTGAACTACAGAAACTGTAAGATTTTACTATTATACCATTACTAGTTAATTAAAGAAACAATAACTGTCCCTTTTTCACTAAATAGTCTTTGTAACAAAAATCAATTACTATTTAAGCTGTTATTTTCTTGTGCTTTTAAAGTTATATCTTTTTCTCTAAATTTTAAATACAATATAGGCAGCTCCCAGGGTGTAAATAAAATAAGTTTCTGTAGGTTTCTTCCCAAATTGTTTTGTTTATAAGTTACACAGGCGTCATTCGTAGTTGTAAGTCCCATGTCACTCGGGTGTCTGTGAGCCAGGCTTCTTGCCATATTTAGCACACAGCAGTTTCTCAACTTGGCACTGCTGGTACTTGGGGACATGGTGCGGGGGGTGTCTCATGCATCTGGCTGTTCAGCAGTATCTCTAGCCTCTAATCAGATTCCAGCAGGGATCCCCCCTGAGTTGTAACATACAGACATGTCTCCGGAATTGTGAAGTATTCTCTAGGTGAAAAAAGTCAACCATTTGAGAACCACTGATGTTGGAAAAGATATTATCAAAATACCCCACAACAAAAGGAAAGATATTATCAAAATACCCCACAACAAAAGGCTGCTACAACCATGAGGTTATTTTCACAGTGTGTTTAATAATACTGAAAGCATATCACACATTGGTTTTTTTTGTTGTTGTTGTTGTTTGTTTGTTTGTTTTTTGCAGTTTTTGGCCAGGGCCAGGTTTGAACCTGTTATCTCCAGTATATGGGGCCAGCACCCTACTCCTTTGAGCCACAGGCACCACCCAACACACATACTTGATTTTTTAATCAAAATTTTTATATAATGTTTTATTGAGAACATTTTACTCTATGAATTTTTTCAACATATTTACTAGCGAGATGACACCCTTTTTGTGGCTCCACTGTCCCATAGTTATGCCCCGTATGTCTATGCTTCATATTGTTTACAGTATTTTTGCTATAATAAATAACATACATAAATGTCTGATTTAGTTTTTATTTTCTTATAAATATAAAAATAAAGCTTTAAATTTAGGAAGGTTATTAGTGGGAATAAGCAGATATGTCAGAATAGAGAAACAAGCTTCCTTTTATAATAAATGGTCATACCCAGGCTTTGTCCAGGTGAAGCGGGTTGGAAGAATATGTTTATATCCAAAGATCAGTGTGTCCACACTGCTACATGTGTACTGATAATTCTCCCACTGTCTGAAGGAATTATCTGTATTGGCATGAAATTAGGTCAGGGAATGCTTAAGCACACTCACATATTTTGATGTAGATCAGCTAGGAATGGGAGACTCTTGATACCCAAGAGCCCCAGGAATGCCATAAGATGGACTGAAGAAGAGTCACACTGAGGCATTATGTTAGCCATCATCAATCCACTTAGGCTGGTCCAGTGCATATGAAGAGCTATTTGGGAGACAAAAGCGTACTGAACTACATGCGTGAAAAGAAAATGTTAACAAAGCATCATGCTTTTAAATGTATTAAGTAGAGACCCGACTGAAGTCTACTGGACACAATTTGGTACTATATTCCCATAAATATTCTGTAATTTATATTAAATAACAGTTAGATAGCATTTCTAAAGTATTGAAGACCTTTTATCATAAGGACAATTGCACTAGACTGCTTATTGCAGCTCAGTTTATAATCGCCAAATTGTGGAAACAGCCTAAATGCCCACCAACCCAGGAATGGATTAACAAGCTGTGGTATAATACACCATGGAATACTATTCAGCCATTAAAAATATGGAGACTTTACATCTTCTGTTTAACCTGGATGGAGGTGGAACACATTCTTCTTAGTGAAGCATCACAAGAATATAGAAGCAAGAATCCAATGTACTCAATTCTACTATGAAGGCAACAGATGATCTAATACATGGGGGGCGGGTAAGGAAATGATGGAGGGGGGAGAAGGGAAGAGGATGGGGGAGTCACAGTGTATGGCACACCTCTTGGGGGAGGGACACAATTATAGAGGCACTTTATCTAACAAATGCAATCAGTGTAATCTAATTCTTAATACCCTCAATGATCCCAAACAATGAAAAAAAAAACTAGCAAAAAATAAAATATACAAGAAGTGTTATAAAACTATTAAATGAGATACATAGACTCATGCTTTTGAAGGTATGCTTCAAAAATAAAAAAAAAATCAAAGTGATGATTAACACTGGTAACTATTTCTAATGCCACACACTCAGATCCCAACCAAAGTCAGCCCAGTTCTAGGTGGGATATAGAATTTTCTGGTCAATTTATACCAAAACAATTCAGGAGCTAATAATATTGCCATAGCACTTCTCTTCCCCTTCTGAAGTCTGATGTCAAACTCCCTGGGATTTCACATGAGAACATTACACACAGTCACAACAATTCAATCAGAGGGATTGCTACTGTATTTATTGATGCTTTATCATTGCAATGACCATCTCCCATAAAGTGATGGCATCAACTCCACACTACCCTCAAAAAAAGAGCAAGCCCCTTACAACAATACCATCTTCGTTTCTGTTTTAATTTACAAAACCACTTTGATATTACATTGTTTATTCTAAGGCATTTAGAATTCTATTTTATTATATTAACACTTACAAATTATATTTAATTAGTGATACACTACTTAAAATGCCTTTTTTTCTCTAGTCCAAGAAATGATTACCTCCACAAAGCAATAGTATTTTATCAGCATTCTCATTCACATTAACTGTACAAAATTTCAAATAAATAGGATAAAAAATAAAAATTTAAGAAAATGCAGAAAAGAACAATTACAAAGATTAAACGTGAGCTTCATCTGGAACTAGTTTTCTCTTTCTAGCTTAGCAATTGCAATTAATGCATTACAATGAAAATAAATATAGAGGAATACAAATAAACAGTGTAACAGGATATCAGGAAGGGGGCAAGATGGTGTGTGAAGTCCAGATGTGAATCTTATATTTACCACTTGTGACCAACTGTGACTTTAAGTTTTCTTTTCTTAAAATTGAGACTGATAATGTTATTAAGCTCTGCAGAGATTAAATTATATGCAAAAGTATTCGTAACTGTACTAAGTGCATAACCTACCTCATAATATGCACTTAAAAATAGATAATAATTATCACCACCAAAACATTCTAGTAATTGTCATCAATCATTATGATGCTACAGAAAATACCTCTAAATTAAATCAGTATCACATGAAATGGAAATATTTGAATAAAATCTATGGGATTTTAATAACCCCATCTGTATTCTAAAGTATTCAGTGTATGCATTCTAGTAACCTACAGCACAGGCCATGGGAGGGAAACTCTCGGGTAATACCGTTATGACCCCTGACCGCTGACTTCCAAAGGCAAATGTCCCAACAGTGTGACTTTACGAATCTTCTGATTGCATATCGGAGATTCATGCTATTATTTTTTCAGCTATTCCAATGAGCATTTATTGTGCTTCCAGTGGATTCTAAGGAAATAGAAAATTGAGTGACACATAGCTTGAGAGGGCACAGAGCTGGGACTCTGGTGTTGGGGCAGGTGCACTCAGAATGCCTAAGTTTGTGGTGAGAAACGTGTCCGCAGCACGATGGGAACAAGGAAAGAAAGCAAATAAATTCAGGGTTGCAGGTAAAAGGTCATCACAGGGTAAACATATTTACACAGGACACTGACAGCCGGAAAGCTAATTTTACAAGGTTTCTGAAATATCTGCTGCTCCCTAACTTTAGAGGCCTGTGGTGAGGGAGGAGACAGTGTCCACAGAAGCCCTCCACCCACTGCCTCCCTCACTGTTTTCATCCCACTACTCATGACAGAAGATGAATTTTTGTCCTCCTCCCCTGAATACAGTGTGGTTTCACGACCTGCTTTATCATATGTGGCAGAATGGCATTCAAGAAATCTTACTGTGAGTTTCTGAGAAGGCTGTGATCCAGCTGTGGACACAAAGCCCAAAGCACCCAGAGACTGGCTCAGTCTATGGCCGCTGAGAGGCCCCAGAAGACATTCAAACTCACCCGCCAGCCCTGGTCAGAGCAGCTCTGAACCTCCAGGAGCTCAAGACCCAGCACCCCTCCCACTGCAATCACTTCAGAGACTCGGGGTGAGAAATACCCTGCTAGTGTGACCAGAACACAAAGTCAGGTGAGAACCAGCATCTGTGGTGTGAAGCCATCACATTTTGGCCTGGTTTGCGCAGAGCAATGCTTAAGAAGCTCCAAAGTCATACAATTAATCCAAGGTGAAGATGGGAAAAAATAAAAGAAACATTCCAGATCTCCAAATCAGTAGAGCATGTCTTTAATAACAGCATGTCTTCAGATATACAGACACAGCTGCCAAGCGTGAGATGCCGCAGGTGAACCTGCTGAGCGTCCCATGCTAAAGGGCAGCCTTAGCCCCGGAACATGATGACGTGACCTGCTGAGTGGCTGATGCTGAATGGCCGCGTCAGGCTCGGAGGGTGGGGACGTGACCTGCTGAGTGTCTGATGCTGAATGGCCGCGACAGCCTCAGAGGGTGGTGACGTGACCTGCTGAGCGTCTGATGCTGAATGGCCGTGTTACCCTCCGAACGTGGTGACGTGACCTGCGGAGTGTCCGATGCTGAATGGCGCGTTAGCCTCGGAACGTGGCGACATGACCTTCTGGCAGCTCAGAGCAAGGCGGAGGGTCATCCAGCACTGGGGCCAGCCACACTTCTCTGGGACTGCCCTCTTCATCCGCTGACTTAGTTTCTCTTCCTGACTCTAACTTGAATCCAAACACACTTTCCTATTTGACTTCTCCATGTTGACCCTCTGGCCTCCATTTTTTAAAGTCTTACTCCTAAGCAACCACCACAGCTGCCCAGTTTCTTTTTCCAAAAGCTGGTAGGAGACACAAAGGTCCTTGTCTGAAACTCCTCTCAACTGGGCTGCAGTTCAAACGCGTGAAAAATCTGAGGGATGTTTCTGGTCCACAGCCTCCTTCAGAGGATGGACCATAGCACCAGAGGACTCACAATAAAGGTCCCATCTATGCCCAAGGACCAAGTCCATCAGCAAAATGTTCACACTTGGAGAAAATATAGACCTAAAAATTGCTGATTTTTAACTTGTCTACAATTAGTATATTTTTAGCCAAATTTCCATAATCAAAACAAAGTATAATAAGCTGTTCTTCCATTTATTGTCAAACACTTGGTTAATCTTCTTATGTGTACTCAGAAGCAAAAATAATAGATTTGCGAATTATGAGGCAGCAGAGGTAAACTGCTGATTTCTGTATTTTGTGATTGTAATTCCCCAAGCCCTCTCATATACACAACTTTAGAATTTTCCCTCTAAACTTAACTCTTATTCCTTGCTATAGTTCAACAGCTCAGCTAAATCATGAGGCATTGCCAGTTCCAAAGCTAAAAAAGAGTGCTGGAAATCTGTTTTCTTGCAATGTGTAACGTATCATGACAGTCTCATTTACACATCTCACCCTATTATGGGAGGAATGGCTAGCAAAATAGTTAAGGCGATAAATTTCACAAAAGAGAAAACTCTCCTGTGTAAAAATATTTTAGCACATGATTTGATTACAAGATAGAGTAAGTAAAGCTTTGTTTGGGTGTAAAGGAATTATCTATATGAGAAAAACTCTCTCTTTAAGGCCCCCCAAGTGTCACATTTATTGTGCAGCGACACTCATTTGTCCAGGGAGCGTCCCAGAATCCTGAAAGGATTCATTTATAACACCTGGGTGAGGCCTTTATTTTTCTGAGAGCGTTTTATGCTCCCTGACTCACCAAAGATTAAACACATAAATAAAATAAACTGTGTGAAAGGACATCCCCTTGGGAGAATTCTTCGATTGTCTCTGAAAATCTCTGTAAATTGGGAGTAGAATCCTTCTGAATATACAGAGAAAGGGCATTGGTTACTTTTATATTAATATACACACTGACGATCCGTTTACATCAGGGAAAGGCCCCCTAATCACCTTGCCTCAAAAAATAAAATACAGACATCTAGTATCAGGAGTCTTCAGTGTAACCAGTTGTAAGGAAACCAGTGGAGAATCGAAAGAAGTGGTGGCCTGCTCTCTTCCTCTGTTCCAGAAACTGTTCTGAGCACTTTACTCACAGTACCTGCAAGAAGTGAACCACTCTACCTAACTCTTGTTTTTACAGTTGTGAAGTCAAGCAGAGAGAGAGAAATCTGCTGAAGTTCACACAAGTAGTTAATTGTGCAGGTGGGATCCGAACTCTAGGTGGCAGCCCAGAGCCTGCATTCTAAACCATATGGGCATAATGTGGCCAATCAAATGAAGTTCTAGTAAAACACAGCCACGCCCATCCTTCTACCTAGCAGCAGAGATGAACAGTGATGACTGGGACCACAGACTGCAAAGCTTGAAGTACTGTCTGTCTTGTGTTTCACTGAAAAATGCCCCTATACTGTCCTTGCCTACACTACATGGCCTCTCATAAAAGAAAGCTTATAAAACATGATAAAATGATACTTACTGGAATAGTTCTCTATTTCTACATAGGAAAACTAATCTTTTGTGGCAGAAAAAAAAGATGTTTAATGTTCTGAATCTGCATAATTCTATTCCAAAATCTAAGGCCTATAACTTTCCCAAGTACTATACTTCCCCTCTCTGTCAATATACATAGTATCACCTAGCTTTGGATATAATCTACAGATGAGCTGACCATAGGTTTAGACTAAGAAATCACAATGTATAATCTATAACCAAGGAAATTATGCTTAGACAAAACTTCATGAGGTATCATACAAAAACAGCATTAGGCATTTAATGCAAATGTGTATTCTCCATTCTGACAATTTTCAACTTAAAAATGTAATCAAAGGCTAAATAAAAGTAAAACACCTCTAGGTACAGAAATATGCTTCTAATCCCAGAACACTGCTCAGATTTAAATCTAGATATTTTTTAGTTATTGGAATAGAGTAATGATACTATTTCCATATTTGTAGTCTTTGTAAAATATTTATAATGTTCCATATTTACAATGTTAATATAAATATTAATATATTTTACTATATTGCATTTTAATAAGTATTTACAATAGTTCCATATTTATTTTACATTTAGTATTTATAACAGCATTATCTTAGTGTTCACAATTCAGTTGTTAAAACTTCTATAAAACTAAATATTGAATATAATCCAATGTAAGACTGTTTAATCATATTATCAAATGTAAATAAATATGAATTTACACAATATCTAACTGTTAAATGCATATCAATCTGATTAAATCATTAGCAAGGCAGTCAATGAAAACATAGTACTATTTGGAATATAAACCAAATACTATATACAATAGATAAGTTAGTTATAAATTAAATCAGAATATTTATCTTTTTAGAATGTTCTCATTTAAGAGACAAAGCTCATTAGCTATTTCATTATTGAGTCAAGAATGTATTTCTTCGTTTTATTTTCTCCCATCCAGCAGCAAAAATAAGCTGTTTTTGGATTCTCTACTAGTTGGTACTAGGGAGTATATACTTATAAGTGAACTCCAATTATTTCCCTCTGAGTCCTTTATTGTGATTAATCCTATGAATACCTTTTTTTAATATATCTGTTTTTAGACACAATCTAAAAGTCGGTTTGTTCACACTGAGTTTCAACTTTCATTTTTAAGACATAATTTTTTATTACTTTCATTGTTATTTTTATTTGGTTTCTACATTTATAAACTGACATTGTGATGCATAGTTGCTCTTATCTGCTGTCATCATGCTGAATTCACAGTTCACTGGTTTGTAAAATCTTTGAACTGAAGTGTGATTTACTTTTGTCCTGGAACCCTGTCTTTCTGAGTGTTGTATTTTCCTTTCTCTTCAGCATTACTGTGATTGTAGACTTTCAAAAATAACCCGTTGCACAACTCAAAAATCTAATGTAATGCATATACTTGCAGTTTGTCTAAATACTTAAGTTTTAGATTCTAGGTGTATTTTAAGACCATTGAAGAAATAATACTACCAAATTATCAACATGCTTGTTTTTAAAAACAGGCCAGTATACTGGAAAGCCAACAATGAGAGTTAAAATCATTAGTGAAGGATTATAGGAAGGGTACTGGCTAAAAACAGTTCCCCAAATCCCCCTGAGTCCTTGTGCACTGGTAGGAGATGAGAAACTCACCTTTTTTTAAAAAGGTATGTTAGGTGTCTGTAGCTACATAATGATGCCAAAATCTAGCAGCTAGAACAATAAACTTTCATCATTCAGTTTCTGAAAATCGAAGACCTGAGCTTGGCTCCCTAAACACCCTGCACCCAGGTCTCTCTGGAGGGTGAGACTAAGGGCTGCCTTCTCCTTTGAAGCCCAGACCAACAACAATGGTCCACCTTTCTGGGTTACTTCTGGGCAGGATTTTGTTACTTGCTAAATTCTGGACCTTGGGCTCCAGATCCTCGACATGCGGACCTCCCCACAGGGATGATCACTTAGCCTCCTGGAAGTGAGAGCCTGGAGGGAAGGGGGGATGAGGGGTGGGGAGATGCAGAACAGTGCCTTTTGAAAAGCTAGGTTCAAAAGGACATCCCATCGCTATCACACTGCTTTGTGAGACCTGAGTCACCAGATCCAGCTCAAACTGAGGAACAAAAGCAGAAATACCAGAATGTAGGGCCAGGCAGGGACCCCTGAGGGGGCTGATGCCACAGGGAGGTGGGCAGAGGCCAAGGGAACTAGGGAAACTCTTCCTGCACTTGACAGATAATTCCACTGTTCTATTGTCAAGATCTGCAAGGAAGGGAATTCCAAATCTCACTCATTCCTTTTTTTAAATCTTAAATTTTATGGGTACATAATAGTTGTACAAATTCATGGGTGCACACAATGGAATGCCATAAACATACAAAGGGCAGTGATCAAATCTTGGTAATTGGAATACCCATCCCCTGCAAGCAGTTGTCATTTCCTTGAGTTAGAAACATTCCATTCAAAGCCTTTAGTTACCCTGAAATACACCACAAATTATCATTTACTGTTGTTGTCCTATTGAACACAAATTTCTATTAATTTCAAAATTTTGCAAACTGTGGATGACTGTACTATGTGGCAATGCTTCAAAAGCTATTTTTCATGAAGAGACAATTTTGCATTTCCTGATGAAAATAGTAGAATAAATCTTTTACATAATACCATAAAATTAATTTCTTAAAAAAAAAAGGAAACAAAGATATACAAGATACAAAAGCAAATTCAATGCTATTAGAGATGAGCTATATAAAATTTTTCTTTTAAACTGCTGTAAAAAGTGTTTCAATGCTGAGTCTTTTTTTTTTTTTTCAATGCTGAGTCTTAATACTCACCCCACACAGGTCACAGACCTGCACCCATCTGCACAGTACTCACCCCACACAGGTCACGGACCTGCACCCATCTGTGAGCTATTCTCTGAGCAGCATTGATACACATATGTATACATGTACGTGTCCTGACCCATACAGAGAGGCTGAGTGCAGTGTCTCATACCTATGATCCTAACACTCTGGGCAGCCAAGAGGGGAAAACTGCTTGAGGTCAGGAGTGCAAGACCAGCCACAGCAACAGCAAAACGAATCTCTACTAAAAATAGAAAAATTAGCTGGGAATCATGGCAGGTACCCAAAGTCCCAGCTACTCAGGAGGCTTAGGTGGGAGGATCACCTGAGCCCAGAACTTTGAGGTTACTGTGAGGTATCATGAAGCCATGGGACAGGGCAACAGGGTGTGGCCCACTTTCAAAAAGCATAAAAATAAAAATGTATATAAATAAATAACATAGAGAAATGTACTTATATATGTGTCCCCCAAAGATCATGTCTCAACACTTTTGATTAAAACACTGAACACAACCAATACTAAAATATCACAACTCCTAAAGGCTGAGAATATTTTAGCTAATTTGATAGTTGGAAAAATTACATTTTTTCTCTTGAAAATGTGAGATAAAAATCAGTATTTTATCAATATTTTACTTCTAATTTTCATGGGATTTAGGACAAATATCAGGGCTTCTCTCCTACCTTAGTTTACAACCATCAAGCTGCTTTCAACAAATGTAGCCACGGGAGTCACATTGAAATAAACGGCAGATGCGAGAGGATGGACCCCACTTCAGATGTAATTAATTAACAGAAATTTATTGATAATTTGATACACCTGTAGGCGCACCTACAGGGGCTGGTACCATATAGGCATGCAGCCTCTCAAATTGAACAAAGTTATTAAGTCTTTACTGTGGTTTTTATTTGAGAAAAGAATTAAAGTGTATGTTCCTTAATCTAGATAGAACTAACTTTGTTCATAACCTCACTGGGGCTGAAAGAGTCTATACCTGGAAATAGGAGTCTGATATCTGAGCCCACCTGAGCCTGAAAGATATAGATCCCTGTTCAACTCGAAGTAAAATAAAAATCTTGTATCAATGTTATATTAAATAAAATGTTTCTCATTTGTAAAATGTAATAATTTGATTGTTTAAATTGTTTTAAAAAATTGAATTTGTGTCAAAAGATAAGAGTTCAAAAGAATATGATTCTTGCCTTTTAAACCTTTTAATTATCAGTTTGGCTGAGTAAATGAACAATTACATAGTGAGCTGATGTCCTGTTTTCTAAAAAGTAAAATTCTGAGAGTAAAAGAAATTAAAAGAAGTTGTGGAAATAACATGGCATTGTGCAAAGAAAACTCTTGTCTTAATGCAGAAGGTCTATGCATATTGTAAATGGTCTTTGTAGGCAGAAAAACTTTGTAAAGGTTTTAACTTGTAGTCTTATTTGTATCAGTGTTTTAAGCCTTTGATATTTGACAAACCTTCCAAATTCAAAACTCTAGATTTATAGTACAGTAGTTGCAGTGCTGGCCACATGCACTAAACCTGGTGAGTTCAAACTTGGCCCAGACCAACAATGAGAAACCACCAAAAGAGACAACTTTAAATTTAATGTTTTTAAAGTCATAAAAAGACAAATTAAACCTATTTAATTCATTGAAAGCGTATCAGAAAAAGTGTCAAATATGAAATGGCAATTAATTTTATGTGAATTACGGTTATACATGTTTCAATATTATAAAACATTGGTCTGTCCTAATGTATAAGACATTAGTTTATATCAAAAAAGAAAAAAGAGTGTTTTCTATGTAACTGACAAGTTCCTGATAGTTTTAGAAAAGAAACAGATTTATAGAACTTTCATTGGAAAGTTAACTTTTTTGTGAATATTGCTAACCTAATTTCAAACAGAACTGGTTTATTATGACTTTGTATTCAAAATATTGTTAATTCTGTTAGTCCAGAAGCAAAAAATAATTCTCTGGTTTTCACATCATAACTTATAAAATAATGCACATACTTATAAGTAAAATAATTTAAAACATGTGTTTTTCTCTCTTTGATTTCCCCCAAATTTAAAAGCCATTGTAAGTACTCTTAACAATACAGGTGTTTGCATAAGTTCAATAAGAATTTGTTTTATTCTATAAGATGAAGGCACTGGTTATTATACCAAGGATTTGACTAGAATAGTGTTTCCAGAAATATACAGACTATGTGAAGAACTTCAAGTTAAAGCCAAGAAGAAAGCCCTTTGAAAGAGCTGGCCAGATGCCCATCAATAACCTGTCCTGATCTGTGGTAAGTAATGAAGGTCACTTGCTAACAGGTCCAGGAATGCTTGGGCGGGCCTCGAGAAAAGAGGTATTTACTCAGTGCATACAGGTATCAAATGGCACAGATAAACCTGGGCTCACGAGAGACTTTCAAGAAGATCCAGCCTGAGATTTCTTATAAAATTCCAGCAAAGTCAATGTTAAACAAAAAAGAGCATAAATGGCTAACTATTCTTACTGCACTTTATGCAAATAATCAAACCCAGTATACTAAGCACAGTTTATTTTGGCAACTAAGTTAATACTGCTGTCTATTTATCTCTAATAAACAGATAAATTAAATAGAGAAAAATAATTTAAACGAAGGCTGTAAGCCACCGGTATTGCCTTATCAATAATGCATAAAACAACTGTACATAGTAATTATATTCAACAGAGGGCTAAAGTTTATTACTGAGGAACCCAGTTGCTTCAGTGTGATGATGCCCTGCTCCAGCCACACACCAGAAGCTGGCTAGTCAACTCACAGCTGAAGTTTGAGGAAACTCTTTGAGGGACTTATTCACTTTCAATCAAAGATTTGATTTCTCCGCTAAAGACCAGTGGGGAATGTGATGACCCAGACCCCTTGATTCCCCCTAAGACCAGTGGGGAATAAGCCCCCTACCCTTAAAAAGGAAACCTCTCCTAAGTCTTTTAGCCTCAGTCCCCGCAAAAGTGAAGTTAAATTCTGGGAAGAAACTTAAAGATAAGAAAAGGAGGAATGGAGGGGTGGATTCCAAATAAAGCCCCAGGTGAAAAGGTCCCAAGTTGTTCTTGGAAACTTACCCAACACTTGTTTTGAACCCCTGAACTATGTGACCCTCATCTTATGACCTATGAAGTAATATACTTGTGATATATCTTGTGATTTATGAATCAATATGTACCCCCACCCTGCGACCTTTAAGTGCTACGATTGGCTTCTCTATTGCACTACCTTGCTCACCATGCATGACTATGCAGAATAATAGTATAAAAATGGCTTTTCACCTGCTATTTGGGGCTGCATGCCTATATGGTATCAGCCCCCTATAGGTGCACCTGCAGGTGTATCAAATTCCTAATAAATTTCAATTAATTACATCTGAAGTGGGGTCCATCCTTCTCTCAGCTGAATGGGACATAACAATATATATTTACACATTTAAAAACATATAATGGCCCAGTGCCTGTAGCTCATTGGGTTACAGTGCCAGCCACATACATCAAGGCTGGCTGGTTTGAATCTGGCCCTGGCCTGCTAACCAACAATGACAACAACAACAACAACAAAATAGCGGGGCGTTGTGGTGGGCGCCTGTAGTCTCAGCTACTTAAAGGCTGAGGCAAGAGAATCACTTAAGCCCAAGAGTTGGAGGTTGCTGTGAGCTGTGACACCATAGCACTCTACCAAGGGTGATGTAATGAGACTCTATCTCAATTAAAAAAAAAAAAAAGTACATTAACTTTGTGAGGCCTAGGCAGGCAGATTGCCTGAGCTCACAAAGTCTGAGGCAGAGCAAGACCGCATCTCTACCATCTCTAAAAATAGCTGGGCATTGTGATAGACACCTGTAGTCCCAGCTACTTGGGAGGCTAAGACAAGAGAATCACTTGAGCCCAAGCAGTTGACGTTGGTGTGAGCTATAATGCCAGGATGCTCTACCAGGACGACAAAGTGAGACTCTGTCTCAAAAAAAAAAAAAAAACAACTTATATTAAAATATATCAATGCTAAAACAAACGAGCTTCCAAGCTATCAATAGACATGGAGAAGAAAAACTTACAAGCAATATTACTAAGCAGCCAATCTAGAACAGCTATATAGGGCATGATCACAACTATACGAAACTCCAGAAAAGGCAAAACTACACTACACTTATTGGGACCATAAAAAGATCTGTGGTTGCAGGGGCTGGGGAGAGGGAGGGATGAACAGGCAGAACGTAGGGGAGTTTGGGGGCCGCGAAGCTATTTTGCATTTTGTAAGGATGGGGACCTGCCATTAGGAGCTTTGTTCAAGCCCTAGAATACACAAGTTCAAGAGTGAACTATAATATAAACTATAGATTTGGGGCAATAATGAGGTGTCCATGTGTCTTCATCAATTGCAACAAATTATAATCACTCTGGTGGGAGATGCTGATGCTGGGAGGGGGCAGAGCAAATGTGGAGGCAGGGAGTACATGAGAGCTCTCCACCCTTTCTGCTTGCTCAGTATTGATGTAGCACTAAAACGCCTCTAAAAAATAAAGCCTATTTATATTTTTTAAAAAATCACAGTAAAATTTTATAACATAAGTAATATTATACAGTGTACATTTTATAGCTCTAATAATAATAAACTACACACAATGGAAGGTTTTAAATAACCCTTACCCTACACACAGTAGAAAATAATAAAAAGTTACACCTTTATACTCATTAATATCCTTTACAATAAGCTATCTACAGAATGACCAATATTTTTATATCAGTACAAACTGCTTATTTTCTTAAGTATCCACTAATGAATTAGGCTAATACTCTATTGTAAGACCTTATTTTTTTTTCATTAGCCTGAAAAAATGTATAATTAGCAAGGAAAAGATGTGGCTTCAGATATCAGCAATTAAATTTAGAAACTTTTTAAGTTTTTTATATGCTTTAATAATTTAGGACTATTTTATGTCCTTTTAAAAACATACCAGTGCTTCCTATTTCATATCCTTTTAGAAACATATCAAGGAATATAAACTTACCACAGTTACATCAAGTCCATAACAGACCGAAGTGAAATCTGACAAGCTGATCCTTATGTGCAGAGAATATAGCTGACATTTTAAAAATTGCATTAAAAGATATTAAGATCAAAAAAAGCAAAAAGTTGTATGAGTGAAATTCAGAAGGCTTCTCACTTCATTTTATATTAAGATACACTAAATAGAGGCATCTTAAATAATGATGCTGTTTCAATATTTTACTTTATGATTTGAAAATATCAATATTGAAAGGAAAGTCACTCTACATACACACAACTGTTCACAATTCTTTAGATGCAAACAAGCCTGAAATCTGCTATTTTGCACTATTATCTCATCCTGAAAAACAAACAAAAAAAAGAGGTAGAATGCAGAAATGAAACTCCTAAGGAAATATACAAGATGTTTTTAACCTAATTACATCTTGCAGCTCAAATTACCAGAACATTTTTAAGAGAACAAAACACCCTTTAGAATAATCTTGTGTATAGAAAGACAATATTTATATGTGTTTTAAGTTTGAAGAAAAAGAAATTAGTTTCACACTTCTAAGTTATAGAACATAAAATTATTTCCTTTTCTTTTTCCTTAATTAAAAATGAAAAATTTTCTACTACTGCTGAATTCTAATGCTTATGAAATACTTAGTTTTATTGGTGGTCAGTGTTTTTTATTTGTAGTTTAATAAGGCCTAATGTTGAGCAAGTTTTGAATATTATGAAATAAAAGATTAATATTAGTAACTATTATTTTTAGTTTCATTGTTTATTGCACTTAATAATTGTAGGTGAGGAAGGAAGGGAGGGAGGAAGGGAGAGAGGGAGGGAAAGAGGGAGGGCCAGTCATGGTGACTCACAGGTATATCCCAACACTTTGGGAGGCTGAGGCAAGAAGACTGCTTGGGGCCAGGAGTTTTAGACCAGCCTGAGCAACACAACCACACCTTATCTCTACACAAAATAGAGAAAGGAATTAGATGGTTGTGATAAAGTACACCTACAGTCCTACCTACTCACCATGCTGAGGCAGGAGGTGCCCTGACACCAGGAATTCCAGGTTTCATGAGCTATAAGCCCACCCATGTGCTCCAGCTTAGGCAACAGAGTGAGACCCTATCTCTAAAAAGAAAATAAAAGATAAAGAAAGAAAAAACAACAGATAAAGAAGGAAAGAAGAGGGTGGTCTTTAATTTAACAAATATTCATTATGTGCCAGACACCTTGGTAGCCTCTGACCCATGGAAGATGAAAACACATAAACATAGTCTTTGATCTTACCGAATGTCTTGTCTAGAGAGACAAATGTGGTAACAACATAATGTAGCTACACAAGAAATGTTAAACCTTCCTCTGCTGGATAAGATCAGGATCAGAGTATGAGCCATAAAGCTGTGGCTTGAAAAAAATGGCAAGCTGTGATGTTTCCTACAGAAACACCAACAAGTAAAAAAGAGATGGGAGAAAGAGCACAGAAGTCTAGAAACCACAGCAGCTGGGTATTAGCAGGACGCTGGGCGTGTGCCTCTGAGTCAGAATCACTTGATCCCAGCTCTGTGTGCCAGGCAGGTGCGCATTTGGGGGGTGATGAGTGTTGGGAAGGATGGGGATGGGGTGGGCACTGCAGTAACAGGCACTGGCTGGGCAGAGACAGAGAGGAAAATTCCATACAATCAGATTGGTCCTGCAAGATACTTATTTTTTTCCCCTTTATTCCAGATTCAAAGCAATTCCTCAATGTTTTAATGACATTTAATGACATATGACTTCTGGAAAAATCAACACATGAGTCTGTTTGCATTAGTCTAGACTTTGTCTGTGTATTAAAGTATCCTGGAATAATAATGACAATAACCGTAGTCTCTGATACAGTGCTCAGTGTACACTGGCCACTCTTTAAACACCGCAATTTCTCTATGATTTTGGTACTTCCTTTATTTCACTTTAAAGATGAGGAAAGTTTGTGATTTGGTATCACTTCCAGGCTCATCCAGCACCAGATTTAAACCCAAACAACTGGCTTCTGGAGTCCATTCTCTCAAATATTTAATTAACCTTCAATTTTCTAGTTTTAAATTTTAATGCTAATCTTCAAATACAAGTAGCAATCTGCTATGCAAAATAATTTTTAAATTCCAACATGAATAATTATTGCTCATTTTTTAGCAGTGGTTCATCAGCTAGTGTATTACAGCTCTAGAAAGAGTAAAGGGGAGGGTAGGGGTAGTGTCCCATCTCCTGGCACTTACGGAGTCTGACCCTGGGGCTATGTAAACAGTCTGTTCTATAGGATATTTAACAATAAGAGGGCAATTCTACAAGCATTGGGAAGATCTCTGCTTTGTAAAATTTATTTTACTTGGATGTTTATACTTTATTTTATTCTTTGCTCCTTCAAATGGCATTTGGGCAAATGTTAAAAAAAGGGGGGGGGGAGAAAAACACCTTCACAGCATTCGTAAGAGTACATGTACAGAAATCTTCTATGCAGGTTCATAGATAGCGTCAAATACAAAAAAGAAACTTCTGTGAATGCGTAAAGTTCATTTTTAAAACACAGAACTAAATCTCTCACTTTTCTCTATAAAATGTGCTAGTTTTCAAAACTTTCAAAACTATTAATGACTTTTCAAAGCTTCCCACAAAATTGCTTAGTCAGTATGCATTCATGAGGAACAACCTATATCCCCTGATAGAACCTAATTTACGTCCCTTGCTGTGTTTTCTTTGAACATTCCTGGATTTAATTATCTGGAATAAACTGTTCCTCTTGACAAGAAATACTGTTTCTTGGTTTTATTCCATGTCTATAGAAATTTAGAATCAAGATCCGATACAAATGAAAAAAATCATTACAGACTAAATATATAAAGAAAATTAAATGTTCATGGAGCATAGTGAAAAGGGCCATTTCCTTAGTTTTCACCAGATGCCAACAACACTAAGAAAGAAAGAAAAAAGTCAAATGTAAGAGCCAAGTTCTCTGTGAATGTGTGATTAATATTGCTAGTCAATTGAATCTTGTAAGCAGTTCAGAATGTTGTTAATTACAGTTCAGGGAAAGCAAATTCAATATCAAACACTTTTAAGCAAAAGTAAATGGGATTTTATGGTGTTGGCAACTATAATGTATTTTGAGCAAGGCAGGCTACTTCAGACATTAGCACAGTTGTTTATGGAGTTAATGATATGATATTTAAAATGTACTCTAAGTGGGTATTAAATTAGATCAGAACAGTGCTTACCAGTGTGGGGGGGGGGGGTAGGCCATGTGTGCTATAAAGATAAAAGGATTTAGACAGTTGGAAAAGCAGCAAGTACAGTTAAGAATCCTTACAATGAAAAATGCAAGAGAATCTACTATCTGGGAGGAGCGGGTAATCTCTCACCAAGTAGAGTGCCTGCAAAATGCATGGATGGCAAATTGCCTGTTACACTTGTTCTCCACTCCCACCATTTTCTAAACCTGTCTATTTTTCATGGAGTTCAGGATGAGAAGGAACCATATTTGTCCCTGATAGTCAACAGCATATTCCTTATGATATTTCGCCTTCTAAAGGGGGAAAGGGCAGTTTGCTATCCCATTCTTCCTCGGCTGAGGAAGTGGAATGGCCTAAGGAGGTGGGCTGAGGCGAGCAATGCCACCTGTAAGCAAGTTTCCCAATTTCTCAGCAATTAGGTATTTGGATTGACTGACTTTCCTTTTACTTTGCAAATGTACCCTGGGAACAAGCAATCTATCATTCCTAAGGAGCAATTACAGTAATGTTGAGTAGTAGCCGACTCAGTAATGGAAAGAAGCCTTTTCCCATCTCTGCCTCAAAGGAAAAGAAAAGAGAGAAGGAGTAAGAAGGTAGGACCATGGCCATTTTAGGGCCCACAGCTCTGAGAGTGACGCCTGAGCAGAGGGCTTAGATTTCCACAGGGCAGCCTAAAGGCTGAGGGTAAGAGCGAGACTTGGAAGAGTAAGTGGAATGACAGAAACTTACCACCTGCCCTGCAATTTTGCCTCAGGTTTTGGGAGTAAAGCCACAACATCTACCTCTACCTATCTGATGATGGAAAACAGATGGCAATTTGGATTAGCTGGTGCCAGGGAGGGATGGCAGAGGCACACACATCAACAGGCCAAAGGAGACCTTGAAACAGTCACATTCTGTGCCAAGTTCTTATTCTTTTTGCCTTGATGGTGGTATCCTGTATTCCAGGGCAATACTGAAAGCTCACCCCATAAATCCCTGCTTCCGCTTCCAGGCTGGCTTCTGAGGCAGGATGGCATAGCAGGAAATTTGAGAATAATACAGATAAGAGTACACGTTCTAGCCCTACCACTAATTGGCGAAGGTCACTGAAAAGGCTGCACACTTTTAGCTTCAGTTTCTCCAACTGAAAAACTGAATAATAATGCTTGTACAGGGCTCTGCAGCTGTCAATAGAGGGAACATGTGAAATCACCAAGCACAATTTCTGACATGTGATGAACTCTCAGTAAATAAAAAACTGCTGCTCTCAAAAAGTCAGTGATCCCCGTGAACACGTCAGAGTTTCACTTCTTCATTCTTTCACTCCCTCACTCATCTGTATGCTTAGGTTTAATACATCATTACGTTAATATAGAGTTGATATGAAAAGACGGCAACACTAATGTATCATTTAGACACCCCACACCCTAAGAGAGAAAGCAAAACCCAGGGCCACACTGTCCTCTCACAACAGATCAGGTCCTGTCATTTACCTCCTCTCTCTAGAGAGGATGAATGGGGAATACACAGAGAACAAAGATTCGGCAGCCTGAGCAACAGCTGGAATAACTTGGGAATAGAAAGGTGAGGACAGAGCCAAAGGTGAGAGAGGCAAGGGAGGAGTCTGCAGAATCTGTGGCTAATATGAACTCGTGAAGGAGAAAAATACATACAGAATGGATGAAGCCACGGGAATGGAGAGCGCAGAACCGCATCTCACTAGAATACTGAGCTGTCTCACAGCATGAGTGATGTTCCTGTGCCAGCCTCCCCACGTCCCCAATGTCAACTACAGTGTAGACCCTGCCCACCCACATGTCCCCCATTCTCCTCTCTCCTCTCTCACCAGGGTGAACTTCCTCACATTCAGCACCCTCAGGACACCCGAGGGGTTTCTAATCCTAACCAAAGCCTTACAGATCCGTCATCCAAGTGGTAATTTACTTTGAAGTAACTTGGTATGGACAGCTTGTGCAGCCTAACTTTTGTATAAAAGGTGATTACCTTTTAATTGATATTTGAAGTCTCCCAAACAGGAATCAATATTTTAGGACACGACTGGAGTCACTGAAGATTCAGTCATGAAAATCTAACCGGGATAGTTTATTCATCAGTATAAAGCAGTCATACAACTGGACAGAAAGAGCAGGAGCCCCACATCCCCTGTGAAAGCTGTTTGATTTTGTGTCATCTGTTTTCACAGGGAAACGGTCCTTTATGACCACAGGAGTGACCAGCTTTGCTTTTCGATCAAGGTTCTGGAAACCATAGCTGACTGGCCTACACAGGCCCTGTGCCTGGCTGGGAATAAAGTTCTATTGGAGTAATATGTTTACACACTGTCTGTCTGTGGCAACTCAAGAGCAGAGTTGAATAGCTGTGATGAGATGATACAGCTCAGAAAATTAAATATATTCACTCTCTGACCCTTCACAGAGGGAGGTATCCAAGCCCAGTGTCACGTCATCTTGTCCACCTGAGCAGGACACTGCAAGTACAGTGTCCGTTTCTGAGACCGAGGGGGGAAGGTTCTCCAGCACATGTGACTGTTCTATGCTTGTCTGCTAAGATGAGTTGGGACTAAGACTGGCTCTTTCTTTCCTTTTGGTGACACTGTAGGAACAGGGACGTCCAACCCACCTTACCAATGGCCCATTCTCACTAATAGTAACTAACACCAACCCCCAAGGAGTGCCAGGTTGAGGTTTTTCTGAGCAGATTAAATGCAAGAGAAAGGGACAGGAGGAGAAAAGGAAAAAGAATGAAAGGAAATGAAAGGGGGGAAAGGAGAGAGGAAAGGGCAGGGAGGATGAGAGAGCGAGAGAGAGCTCACAGCAGTCCCTGACACCAGAGCCATCTGACCCCAGCCCAGCCCAATGGGACGTTATCCATCTCTGATTTATGGGTAAAAGCAAAAGCTCTTGGATTTATGGATAAGTGACACTGATCTCCGGCTGGATAGTAAGTAACAATCTCCCAGAACATTCACTTCAGACAAAGTCACCGTCCAGACTCTTTCACAGAAGGAACACCTTCTTCCTCTGTGCCAGCGACAGCCCTATGGCAGGTTGCTGCCGCACCCCCCTGTGCGTCAGACCTGGTGAGACGTCCAGTCTTACAACTGCCACCAGGATTCTGCCAACACTCAACCCAAAGCACGGCTCTGCCTCCTCAGACTCTCCCCACAACAGCCCAAACCCTGGCTCGGCATCAGCGAGCACAGTAGTTACAGCACCAGACACATACACGGAGTGTGTTGAGTTCAGACCCAGCCCAGGCCAACTAAACAACTGCAACAAAAAAACAGCCAGGTGTTGTGGCGAGTGCCCAGTCCTTGCTACTTGCAAGGCTGAGGCAAGAGGATCATTTACACCCAAGAGTTAGAGGTAGCTGTGAGCTGTGATGCCACATCACTCTACTCAGAGTGACATAGCAAGACTGTCTAAAAAAAAAAAAAAGCCCAAACCCTGCATGAGGGTCTTGCTCACACTCTCTTACTGAGACGCCCCAGTTCCTCGTGCAGTGGTACGAAGCCACCTTGCTCAACCCTGGTGTCCGGTGGGTGCTCCGGCGCACCACACAGCACTTCCTTTCCCGGCAACACAACCAACTACGCAAGCTGCTCTCTGCATTTAGACTGCAGACTTCCCAAAGTGTTAACATGTTAAGACAAGTCATAGCCCTTCACCTTAGGGTCATTTTCTATTAAACATACATTCAGGTCAGGCTTAGTTCACAGCTGCTGCTGGGGTAATCGTCTACCAGAGACATTCTGGTCAACATGGCTTATACATTTCAGCAGAGCATTGAATCTGGAGGAATGATGTGAAACTCATTATTAAAATTTGTATTAATACCAATTTTAGAAGGATAGCAATTAACAAAGCCGGTTAGAGAAATTTATACAAGTTCTTAGTTTTCTTTGTACTCCGTTCATATTTCCTAAGTATCAATTATAAAAACTGAAGTCTTTCTTAGTTTCTTTAGCTGCAGGGCTTTTGAACCTAAATTGCTATGTTACATTTTTCAGCTAAAATAACCAAAGATTGAATACATCACCGGGGGAGCTAACTGAAAGTTTTTTATTGATATGAAATATCATTGACACCTTGGCAACTATTTAACAAAAGAGTCAGGTATGGTTCAAGGTCAAGGGTGGCAAGTATGGAGAATAACCCTTAGTTTGTGATATCTGAAACTTAGGAAGGTAATCACAGAGCTCAAACGAGGTTTATGAGAACAGTGTTGCTTACACACTTGGATAAGAATGCGCAGTATTAGGTATATTGATTCTTGGTTATATATTAAAAGTTGTTAAAAGATATTTGTGATAATTACCTCAATACGATGGAAACTACAATTTCTACCAACCTCCAGATGGGGAAAGTATGTATAATAGCATTGGTTCTACGTAAGCACTCACTACATGTTTTTCTTCCTTTTTCACTTTCCTTTCTTTTTAATTGGTTTCTTTATAGTATTTCCCACTCTTATGTATTTTTTCACTTTTATATTTTCACTCTCTGAGAATAAGTTATCTGTCAGTTCTCAATGTCACTGTGCAATCCTGAGGCTAATGCACCTGTTGTCAGCCGAAATCTGGGTAGAACTTGCATCATCCAGAAACACCCCTTGACAACTGCTTCTCCAGCGCCCTTCCCTGTGTGCTGTGCAGCTGGATATGTCACCGTGAGGGCCTGTCCTGCCCATGACAAGTGCTTCTCCAGCGCCCTTCCCTGTGTGCTGTGCAGCTGGACATGTCACTGTGAGGGCCTGTCCTGCCCTTGACAACTGCTTCTCCAGCGCCCTTCCCTGTGTGCTGTGCAGCTGGACATGTCACCGTGAGGGCCTGTCCTGCCCATGACAACTGCTTCTCCAGCGCCCTTCCCTGTGTGCTGTGCAGCTGGACATGTCACTGTGAGGGCCTGTCCTGCCCTTGACAAC
>CAUYTI010094733.1:0-20337 GCA_963575145.1 Galago senegalensis
GACAGAGCCTCAAGCTGTCCCCCTGGGTAGAGTGCCGTGGCATTACAGCTCACAGCAACCTCCAACTCCTGAGCTCAAGCGAGTCTCTTGCCTCAGCCTCCCAAGTAGCTGGGACCACAGGCGCCCGCCACAACGCCCGGCTATTTTTTGGTTGCAGCCGTCATTGTTGTTCGGCGGGTCCGGGCTGGGGATTCGAACCCGCTACCTTAGGTGTACGTGGCTGGCGCCTTAGCCGGTTGAGCTATAGGCGCCGAGCCATCTTTTTAGGATTCTGTGTAACGAAATGGGACACACCCACAAAGCATTTGTATTGGCTACTGACAAGAGGATGGTTGTCTCAAGAAAAGCGCTTGTAGGACTCTTGAATTGTGAACTGAACTAGCTGCTTTTCTCATAAAACATCATTTTTACTCAAGAGAATGAGTGACATACAGCTATAAGGAAGATTTATGCTTCAAAGGAAAACTGTGTATTTGTTGCACTCCCTTAGCTGATTCTGATTCTATGGGAGCTAATTTACAACTCTGTTCCATTGTAGATAAACTGCAAAATCATTCTTATCTATAAATATGCAAATGAATTCAGCCAGGTGGAGGGACATCCCCTCCTTCTTCAGTGAAAAAGCCAGCTTTGGGTCCATTTGCACTTTCATTTCAACCTGCTTTTATTCCTTATAAATGTGTGCTTCTTTGTTTTTTTTTTTTTTTTTAACTGGCTGAAGTATCTGCCTGGTTCCTTCCTAATGTGTTAAAAACACTTGTGTTTATTTTGTGTCATGGCTTTACCTTTTTTGATTAAGTATCTTTTAACAAAGACTATAGTTGCTCTAGCTTGAGTATTTGGCAAAGAAATGTCTCAAAAATAATTAAAGTGAGCCTGTCAAGGAAAACAGCTGACAGTGTTTGTTACCAAGATCATATTCAACCTTTCAAGTGAAAATTAGAATAGCTGCCACCCTGCGTTTCACAGCTTCTTAATTTTAAAGAGTTCTCTCAGGAGCTTGGTGGTGATGTTTTTGATAATGAAATGTGATGATGTTTGGAAGTTCTGTGTTACTCAGTGTGTCAATATTTTCCAAATGATCAATGCATGATGTTACAAAATCAAGGATAAATTAAAAAAATCCAAAGTGCATGATAGGCCAATATTTTATTTGCTTTAATTGATTTTTTTTTTTGAGACAGGATCTCACTTTGCCACCCTTGGTAGAGTGCCATGGCATTGGTTCACAACAACCTCAAACTCTTGGATGCAAACAATCCTCTTGCCTCAGCCTCCCAAGTAGGTGGGACTATAGGCATTGCCACGTTGCTTGGCTAGTTTCTCTATTTTCAGTAAAGACAGGGTGTTGCTCTCGTTCAGGCTGGTCTCAAACTCCTGGATTCAAGTGATCCTCCCACCTTGGCCTCTCAGAGTGCTAGGATTATAGGCATGAGCTACCATGCCTGGCCTACACTTGCTGAATTTTGATGTAATGTCATAGAAGAAAATTCACAATTATCTGTTGTTGATGCTATTTCAGTGATTGATAGAGGTCTATTCAAGATTTCTAATTCTTTCTGGTTGAGTCTAGGAAGGTGGCATGCTTCCAGGTATTGGTCCATTTCCTTCAGATTTTCAGATTTCTGGGAGTAGAGATTTTTGTAGTAATCATTGAGGATTTTTTTGAATTTCTGAAGTGTCTGTTGTTATTTCTCCTTTATAGTTTTTGATAGATGATATTAGAGATTTTACTTTTCTACTTCTGGTTAGGTTGGCCAAAGGTTTATCAATTTTGTTAATCTTTTAAAAAAACCAACTTTTTGTTTCATTGATCTTCTGAATGATTCTTTTGTTTTCAGTTTCATTTAATTCTGTGCTAGTTTTGGTTATTTCTTTTCTTCTGCTAGGTTTGGGGTTGGAAAAGGTTCTTCCTTTTCTGGTTGTTTGAGATGACCAATTAAATTGTTAGCTTCCTCTCTTTCTGTTTTCTTGACTTTGATCATCAAGAAAAGGCTTGATCCAGTGCTATAAATTTCCCTCTTAGGACTGCCTTTGCAGTGTCCCATAGGTTTTGATAAATTGTGTCTTCATTATCATTTTGTTCCAAAATTTTGGTCATTTCCTTCTTAATCTCAGTTTTGATCCAGCTATCAGTCAGCCTAAGATTATTTAATTTCCATGACTTTGTTTGAATATAAGGATTCCTGTTGCTGTTGAGTTCAACTTTTATTCCATGGTGGTGAAAGAAGATAGATACAAGGAATAATTTATATACTTTTATATTTGCTGAGGTTAGACTTGTGTCCTAGGATATGATCTATTTTGGAGGATGACCCATGGACTGATGAGAAGAATGTATATTCAGTTTTATTAGGGTGAAATGTTCTATAGAGGTCTGTAAAGTCCATTTGTTCTAGGGTCAGATTTAAGTCTAATATTTCTTTGTTTAGTTTCTTCTTGGAAGATCTATCCAAAACTGTCAAAGGGGTGTTAAAATCTCCAACTATTATAGTGCAGGAAGATATCAAGTTGTTCATATGCATTAGGGTCTGCTTTATGAATTGAGGAGGATTCTGGTAGGGTGCATAAATGTTAATTATCGAAATCTCTTCATGTTGGGTGTTTCCCTTGAGAAATATGTAGTGACCTGCCTTATCTTTCTTTATCTTTGTTGATTTAAAGCCAATTGTATCTGCTACTAAAATTGCAACCCCTGCTTTTTTCTGGTTTCCATTTGCCTGTATTATACAACTCCATCCCTTAACCCTGAGTCTATTTTTATCTGTTAAGATAAGATGAGATTCTTGTATACAGCAGATATCTGGTCTGAGTTTATGTATCCAGTTAGCCAGCCTGTGCCTTTTTAAAGGACAATTTAAACCATTCACATTAATTGAGAGAATTGATAGGCATGGTTGTGTTTTGGGGGTCATGATTTTCAGCTGTCCAGTGGACATTTTTAATCCTTTCATCACTGTGGGCATAGTCATAACCAGGGGACTGCTCTTCCTCCCACTGAGTGTCCCTTTCTTCCCACACCCTCTTTGTTCCCTGTTAGTCACAGATTCCGTGCTGATGGTTGGTGGTCCACACTATGCCCAGATCTCTCAGGACAAGACCAAACACTCTGTGCTCTGTAGGGGGAAGAACTTCAGACCACCATGTGAGGGGGAAGGTGGACTGGGAATTTGGACTTGTGAGGGAAAATATCTGTTCAACTTTATGCCTGTCAGGGTAGTATCTGGGTTCATAAATGGGACCTCCCTGGAGAAAGAGACCTGGAGTTTATTGGCTCTCTCCAGTGAGGTAAAATGAGAGGTCTTTTGTTCCCTGCTCATTTGCAGATAGGCTGTGGCAGACCTCCTGCTTGGGAGAGGGGTCTCCTATCCTCTAGTCGATAGGCTTTGTACCTGAAATTTGTTTTTTTTTTCTTTTCTTTTTTTTTGAGACAGAGCCTCAAGCTGTCACCCTGGGTAGAGTGCTCTTGAGTCACAGCTCACAGCAACCTGCAACTCCTGGGCTTAAGAGATTCTCTTGCCTTGGCCTCCCAAGTAGCTGGGACTATAGGCACCTGCCACAACGCCCAGCTATTTTTTGGTTGTAGTTATCATTGTTGTTTGTCAGGCCGGGACTGGATTCGAATCTGCCAGCTCTGGTGTATGTGGCTGGTGCCATAGCCACTTGAGCTACAGGTGCTGAGCCTGAAAATTTTTTTCTTGAATGCTCTTCCTTGGCATTACAGCTTGCCGAACTTCTTTCTTGGTTCAGCTCCCCACTTTTGGCTTCATAGAGTCCATTTTGTCCAGTTTTTCTTCCTCTGCTCAGGAGCCTCTGCTGAGGATTGCTACCAGTCACCCATGTTCCCAGATCCCGCCAATGGTACTCTTCTCATTAAATATATTTTGTTTGTGAAAGTAGCTACATTTCATAAAAATATGTAATGTTCACATGTAATGAGTTAATTATTGTTATTTTTAAAGCAAACCAATAAATGCTTTCTAAAAAGTCAATTTTAATTCCTTCTTTCCTTTCCTTCTTTCTTTTCTTTTTTGAGACAAGGTCTTGCTCTGTCACTTAGGTTGGAAAGCAGTAGCATGATCATAGTTCACTGTAACCTGGAATTCCTGGGCTCAAGTGATCCTCCCACCTCAGCCTCCCCAGTAGCTAAGACAACAGGTATGCCCCACCATGCCTGGGTAATTTTTAATTTTGTACAGAGAGAAGGTCTCACTTTGTTGCCCAGGCTAATCTCAAACTCTTGGCCTCAAGAGATCCTCCTACTTTGGATTCCCAAGTGCTGGGATTGCAGGCATAAGCTACCATACAAAGCCCTTAGTTTTAATTCTAAATTTTGTAGCTACTGATAGATAAAACCCAGATACAAAAAAGCTTTTTGGGAGTCCTCAATAATTTTTGAGTGTCAAAAAGAATCCTGAGACTAAAATATTTGTGAACCAGTACCTTAGAGGAAAAAAAAATGTTAAATTTGAGCTAGTCAAATAGTCTATATGGGAAGAAGATGGGGTATGGACAGAGGTGGGACTGGGGATTGAGATAAAGTTGAATTCTCTTCTAGTTTGTGCAGATGTCTTCTGGGGAGTTGGGAGATATTGGCTTTGCCATTAGTATTAGTAGTGTCTACTAATTTGAGAGCACCTATTGTGTGCTAAATACACTACATGGATTACTTCATTTATTCCCACACCAACCTTAAAAGGTGCTGTTAAAGTGGTGGCATTTGTGGTTTAACATGGTGGTCAAAATAATTGAAAAGAACAACTAGGCTCAGCACCTATAGCTCAACCAGCTAGGGCGCCAGCCATGTACACCTAAGGTGGCAGGTTCGAATCCCCAGCCCGGACCCGCCAAACAACAATGACGGCTGCAACCAAAAAATAGCAGGGCATTGTGGCGGGCGCCTGTAGTCCCAGCTACTTGGGAGGCAAAGGCAGGAGACTCACTTGAGCCCAGGAGTTGGAGGTTGCTGTGAGCTGTAATGCCACGGCACTCTACTCAGGGGGACAGCTTGAGGCTCCGTCTCAAAAGAAAAAAAAAAAAAAGAAAGAACAACTAAAGTTTTAGCAAGAAAAAGAGAGTTTACTTACACAGCAAGCTGGGTCCCATTCTAGTGACTGTAGGCTCCATGGGAAGAGCAGTTTTGGGTTTTATACACATCTTTTTGAGGAGTTATCAGCTGCTTCTTAGAAGTTTCCCAGGGTCTTAGTTAACTCTGTTCTCAAACAACCCACCAGCAAGATCTTGAAAACAATCCACCTGCAAGATCTTGATAACAACTCACATGAAAGGTCTTAATCAGCCTCCTTCCCACAGTAGCCCAGGTCAGCCTGACTCAAACCCATCTAAAATAGTATAACCATATCTGTCATCCACCCTGCTCATATTGAGCTAACTGCCTAATAGTATGCCTTTTTATAATAACAATGATGATGATGATGGAAGTAAACCCTGGTTCACAGAGATCAAATGGCTTGCCTAGGATGTAACAGCCAGTATAAAAACCCAATTTTGTCCTCCACAGCCAGTGGCTTTAACAAGGAGTCCACATTACCACCTGGTTCTTTTTTTTTTCTTAGAGACAGAGTCTCACCTTGCTGCCCTCAGTAGAGTGCCATGCTGTCACAGCAACCTCCAGCTCTTTGGCTTAGGCCATTCTCTTGCCTCAGCCTCCTGAGTAGCTGGGACTACAGGTGCCTGCCACAACACCCAGCTATTTTTTGTTGCAGTTTGGCTGGGGCCGGGTTTGAACCCTCAGTATATGGGGCCGGCGCCCTACTCACTGAGCCACAGGTGCCGCCATTACCACCTGGTTCTAAATGACCATGACCAAGTCTCCTAATGTTCCTGGCTACCAGTTTCCCAATCTATAAAACAAATGGGATTAGCTAGAGCTTTACTCATGGTGGTTCAGGTCCTCAGTTCTATGCAGAACATACAGTATATCCCCTTGCATTTAGAAGACTCCCAGATTGGTGATCTCTAAAGTCTGATCGAGCTGCCTGATACTATAATTTTCATAATCCGTATTCTTAATGCTATTATCATGAGTCCTGGGATTTGATTGGCTTTGTGGTTGAAGAGGAAAGAAGTCTAAACAGAGAATGAAGGGGCTGCTGATTCATTAGTGTGGAGAGGCAAGATAGCAATCCAGTAGTTAATTCATTTTGCCACTGAATCCTGGACGCCTGAAAGTAGAAACCTAAGCACGAAGCTTCCCACTGATGGAGGATCCCCCCACCCCCATTTCAGGAATTGCTTTCCGCCAACATTACCTCTGCTTTTTGAGCACAAGCCAGGCTATTGTGCTGGAAATAATCTGTGTTAGTCTTATTGGAGTGGCTTGCGTTGCCATAGTTACTATTTGGGTTGTGTGCTCCTAAAATTTCAAGTATTTATCAGGCAAAAAGGAGTTCACTGATTTTTCTCTTCTGGCCTTTGGAAAATCAGATTGGAGAGAAAGCAGATCCGATATCCTATTAAATGTCTGTTTTTAAGTGGGTACTGTCACACCCAGCATTGCAAAGTAATGGTTAACTCTCAAGCAGTGAAAAGCGACTTGGCCATGGCCTTGAAAAATGGAGTTATCAGCACCCTGCTGAGGACCCACAATCAGGCCTCCTGATGGATGGAAACGCAGGTTGTCATTGCTGGTTGTGCAGCTCAGGAAATTGCGCGAAGCAGGTGGTTATTTATGACAGAGCAACACAGAGCTGGTCAGTAGGTTTCCCAGTTGCAGCCCCTTGTGCGGATGGTACCTCCCTCCTCACTCCCCCAGCGCTGAAAGCTGGGGCAGAAATTTGCAGGCAAGATGGGAAGGGGAGGTGGGCACAAACCAGGGTGTGTGTGTGGGTGGGTCAACAGCAAAGCAGCAGCAGCAAAGGGAGCACCGTGGCCACTTGGCACTGTGCGCGTGCAACACATGAAGACCCTGCTTTTGTAGCCATCGTGTCTGTTTGCACTGCCTGTTTGCCTGTCTGGTTCACAGGCTCTGAGTCAGCCCACAATGGTGCACAGAAATAATCCCTTTCGCCTGGTCGCCATGAGCCACACTGGTCTTTATGCGCTGTCTCCTAGGAGCTCAAAGCTATGCCACATGGCTAGAAGCTGTGTTTACAAGCTTTTCTTCTGTCTTCCTTAACTTCTGGTTGCCATGGTTTCCTTAGCCTGCTGGGCCTGGCCCTTTAAGGGGGACAAGCTTTCCACTCAACCAAAAACTGAGGTACTGCCTCCACAGCACCTGGTCTGTTGCCCATGAGCCTCAATTGTATTTTATCACCTGCCCATTCTGAACCCAAACTTCTCTCTTGGTAAGGCTGATCTTGACCTTTGCCCCAGCATGAGTACAGTATAGGGTCCCCTTGCTGCCTGCCCCAGTCTCCTCTGCATCAGCCTGGATCAGGGTTTTTATTTTGCTGCCTGTTGGACTGATTTCTCAGTAGCTCACTTTGCGTTGCAGATCCCTGTCTACTCTGGCATCATCACAGCTACCGACTTATATACAGGCCTCTTTTATACTCAGAGGTGGCTGGCAAATCCTGTCACCTGAGGTGGACATCTCTTGTTGCTGGCACTACATCCATTCTCCCCATTTTCAGGTTATATCACTTTGTGTTTGGGGGCTCCACCCCATTCTCAGCTTATAGATTTCTGGTGGGGCTCAATCTACCCTCTTATTCCAGGGCCCATTCAGAATATTATCTCCAAACTTCAATGATTGGTCCAGGCACAGACAATGTGGTCCAAGCTAAGTCAATGCAAATTGACTCTGGAACTTGGCTAGGAAAAAGAAGTTTTTGCTCTGTGGTTGTTTTGGGAGGTTGGATGTAATCTCAGTGTGCTGGGGGAATGGGAGGTGGTGCTACTACTTAAAAGGAATGAAACAACACACTGGAGAACAGAACTAAGAGAGCAAAAGAGAGCCTGTGACTTGACATTATTTGCATGACTCAGCTGTAATCCAGATACCCAGTCGGAATAAGTGCCCTTTGTATGCAAATACCTGTTGGGGCTGGGTGTTTATCTTTTGCAGCTGAGTCTAATACCTCCCCATTCCTGAGGACTCCAAGGCTGGAGAAGTGAGATAATCTACCCGGGGTACCGGCTGCTGAGATATGACCCCATTACTTTTGGCTCCAACAACTGTCTTTTCTACTATGGTAACTTTAAATAGTGATCTTACAATTGTGACACATTTCACAACACGCAAAGCACCTTTACACAACTCACGCCACCACACCAATTCTATCGCTCTCACCAGGGACTCCCAGCACAGAGCTGTTATTATTATAAACACAGTATGATCAACCCCATTTTCCAAATGAGGGCATTGAGAATTGGTGTGCACACTTAGCCAGTGAGTGGCAAAGCGGGACTTCGTATTTCAAGTCTGATTTAATATTCATTACATTTCCCTACATTACTTCCAGGGTATGCCATCCATGAAGAGTAATGGCCACAGCTGGTGGCCTCATGTCCTTTGCTTTTCCCCGCAGAGCCTTGACACTGCACGCCCTGGAGATAGTTGCCTTGGGAGGAGCCTGACATGATGGAAGGGGCCTGCGGGTCAAAGAGACCCAGTTTTTGATGTTTCCACCACTTACTGACTCTGGAACTGGAGTATTGCATTTGGACTGCGGTAAGAAAATGCCATAAACCGGGTGGCTTACAAACAGCAGAAATTTCCTTCTCACAGCTCTGGGGGAGGAAAGTGCAAGATCAAGGTGCCACCAGATTCAGTGTCTGGTGAGAGCTGCTTTATACCTTTGTCCACATCTGGTAGAAGGGAAAGGCAGCTGTCTCAGGTCTCTTTCATAAGGGGCACTAATCCCATACTTTCCCAAAGGCCCCACCCGCTAATTCCATCACCTTATTAGGTATTAAGGAGGTTAGGATTTTAAAATAAAAATTTAGGGGGGCAAATAATAATAGTAACCATGGGCAAATGTTATGCTTTATCTGACCTCTAGTTTCCTCTCTTGTAAAATCTGTGAGTCAGGGAGAATAATATATAATATTATATATAAGATAATACACGTGGGTAGTAAAAATAGTATCAACAGTTATTGACATAAAGGAACATTTACTACATGTGTTGATTCAACCCTCATCTGGCGGGTACTGTTGTTATCTCCATATTCCATAGGAGAAAACTAAGGCACAGAGATGTCAGGTGACTTGCTCCAGGTCACATATCATGGAGTGGCAGAGCAGTTTTCAACCCCAACATGCCAGTTAACAGGTCTTAATCTCAGCACTGTGAAACGCCTAGCACAGTGCTGAGCACAGAGCCCGTGCTCAAATAACAGCAGACTCTTTCTCCAGTCCACTGCTATTTCTCTGGAAACCTTTGTATCCAGTGCTCAGGACAGAGCTGAAGAAGTGGAACTGGGGTGGAAGAGGCCACATTCGGTTAGCACCGATCAGAGTGGGCTGGAGGCCACACCTCCCTGGTAGTGATGGTCAAAGCACCTACATGGACCAGAGACCAGGAGGACAAGTAGAATGCCAATGAAGGAGAGCCCAGCAAGACAGGAGGGCTCAAGAATTAAAGACCCACAGGAACAGGGAAGGGAAACTCACTAGAAGGCTCTTTATCTCAGACGCAGACAGAGCTCCGCTGTGGTTTCTGTGAAGCCAGGAACCCATTAAAGAGTGGCTGACAGGCAGGGTGCGGTGGCTCACGCTTGTAATCCCAGCACTCTGGGAGGCTGAGGCGGGTGGATTGCCTGAGTTCACAAGTTCGAGACCAGCCTGAGCAAGAGAGAGATCCTGTCTCTAAAACTAACCTGGCATTGTGGCAGTCACCTGTAGTCCCACCTGCTTGGAGGTTGAGGCAGGAGGATCTCTTGAGCCCAAGAGTTTGAGGCTCCTGAACTATGACAACTAAGCACGACAAAGTGAGACTGTCTCCAAAAGAAAAAAAAAAAAAAGGTGGAAAATCAGGTGACACGGGCTTTGCAGGAAAGGGGTCAGGATTAAGGGATGCTGCATCTTCTGGCAGACATCTGTGTCTTGACATTGACTAAGGCTTCACGGTATTAACTTTGATTGGTTGATTGATTTGTTCAGTATATCTTTATAACCCAATGAAAAAAATCTTATTTTCTTAGGAGTAGATCCTTCCTTCCTTCGCACCCTCTCTCCCACCAAACACCTTTCAGGAGCCCTTACTTACTGTAGGTAAGTGAGCACTTAGATCAGCTGCTTGGGGTGGGAATGAAGATAAGCATTATGTTTGAAGAACGTAGACTGATGGTTCTGCTCTCTTAGCCAACCACCAGGTTTACTTGGCCAGGTGGGGGGGCACTCTGAGGCTGAGAACTGAATCGTTTTGAGAAAGCAGAACATATTTAGAGGCTGAGTTAGAGGGACATGAAGAGAAGGAGGGAAAGTGAAGTAGCCAGTGGGGGAGAGGACTTTGGGGGGAAAAGAAGAGAAATACTTAAAGTTTTATGAAGTATTGCTGTATTCTATGCAATGTAAGCTTTTTCTTGTCTCCCTAGGAATTCTTCAGTAAAAGAGACATTCTTTGTTAATATGGTAGAGTTTGATCTGTTTTGAGGGTGTATTAAAATAGTGGGCCTGGAATGAACACAAAGTTGCCACACATTTTTGGTTAGCCTACTAGGTACCAGGCACTCTGCCAGGCACTGAGGTTACAAAGATAACTAGGACATGATCTCTGCTGTCAATGAGTGTAAAGGCTTTTGTCAGAGTGGCTATAGAAACAGATTAGAGCAGAAGACTTTTAATCTTGGAGAGCCGAACATCAGAGTTATTCTAAAAGGATACTGAAAGTGATCACATATAGACCAATGGAATAGAATTGAGAGCCCAGAAATAAACACTCACATATGTGCTCAAATGATTTTTAACTAGATCATTCAATGGGATAGGGACAATTTTTTCAATAAATGGTTCTGGGAAAATTGACTATGCAAAAGAATGAAGTTGAACCCTTATATAATATCAGAAAAGAATTAAAAAAAATAAAGAAGAAAGAAAGAAATGAACTTGAAATGCACCAGATGTGGTGGCTTATGCCTATAATCCTAGAGCCTTGAGAAGCCAAGGCAGGAGAATCGCTTGACGTGAGGAGTTCAAGATCAGCCTGGGCAACATAGTGAGATCCTGTCTCTACAAACAATAATAAAAAATAATTAGCTTAGCATGGTGGTGCATGCCTCTAGTCTTAGCTACTTGGGAGGTGAATTGCTTGAGCCCATGAATTTGAGGCTGAAATGAGCTATGATTGTGCCACTGCACTCCAGCCTCAGTCCAGACAAAGTGGGACCCTATCTCACACCCACACACACAAAATTAGAGATTAAAGACCTAAATGTAAGACCTAGAACTATAAAACTCTTAGAAAAATAGTGAGGGAAATCTCTTTATGTCATTAGATTTGGCAAGGATTTCTCAGATACGACATCAAAACATAGGCAACAAAAGAAAAAAAAATAGATAAATTGAACTACATCAAAACTTAAAATTTTGTGCATCAAAGGGCACAATGAACAGTGAAAAGGCAAACCATGGAATGTGAGAAAATATTTGCAAATCATATATCTGATAAGAGATTAATATCTAGAATATATATAAAAAACTCCTACAACTTAACAATAACAAAAAACAAACAAGTGGGTCAAAAAATGGGCAAAGAACTTGAATAGACATTTTTCTAAAGAAGACATTAAAAAAGGCCAATACGCACATGAAAGATGCTCCACATCACTCCGCAGCAGGGAAATGCAAAGCCAGGCCACAGTGAGACACCACTTCATACCCATTATGATGGCTGCTGTCACACACACACATACACACACACCACCATGGAGGCTCAGTGCCCGTAGCACAGTGGTCATGGCGTCAGCCACATACACTGAGGCTGGTGGGTTCAAACACAGCCTGGGGCTGCTAAACAACAATGACAACCACAAAAAATAGCCAGGTATCATGCCGGGCACCTGTAGTCCCAGCTACTTGGGAGGCTGAGGCAAGAGGATAGCTTAAGCCAAGAGTTTGTGGTTGCTGTGAGTTGTGACACCACGCACTCTACTGAGGTCTCAAAAAAAAAAAAGAAAGAGAGAGAAATTAGATCCCTTATATATTGTTAAAGGGAAAATACAATGGTATAGCTGCTGTGGAAAAAATTATGGCAGTTCCATGGTAAACACAGAATTACCATATGATTCAGTAATTCTTCTTCCAGGTATATACATTAAGAATTAAAAGCAAGGCTCTAACAAATATTGATACACCAATATTCATAGCAGCTTCACTCAGAATAGCCCAGAGGTGGAAGCAACTCAAGTGTCCACCAATAGATGGATGAACAAAAGGTATTGTATACATACAGCAGAATATTGTTCATCCTTAAAGAAGAAAGAAATTCTGACATGCGCTATAACATAGATGAACCTTGAGAACGTTATGCTAAGTGAAGTAAGCCAGTCACAAAAGGACAAATATTGTATGAATCCACTTTTATGAGGTACCTAGAGTAGTCAAAGTCTTAGAGAATGAAGGTAGAACTGAGGTTACCAGGAGCTGGGGTAGGGGGAACGGAAACTTAATGGATATAGAGTTGCAGTTTGGGACAATGATGGAAGGTGGTTTGGTTGCACAAAGATGTGTCACTGAGCTGTGTACTTACAAGTGGCTGAAATGGGCTCATCCCTGTAATCCTAGCACTCTGTAAGGCCAAGGCACTCTGGGATTGCATGAACTCAGGAGTTCAAGACCAGCCTGAGCAAGAGCTAAACCCTGGCACTAGAAATAGCCGGACATTGTGGCGGGCACCTGTAGTCCTAGCTACTCGAGAGGCTAAGGTTAGAGAATTGCTTGACTCGCTTGAGCCCAAGAGTTTGAGGTTGCTGTGAGCTATGATGTCATAGCACCCTACCTGGGGTGACAGGGTGAGACTCTGTCTCAAAAAAAAAAAAAGGCTAAGATGGTAAATCTTGTGTGTATTTTACCACCATTTTTTTAAAATTAAAAAGTTTAAAAAAGTGATTACTCACTTAAAAATCACACCACTGTAATGATTAACAAAATTTTGTGCTATGAAAGGATGGTGTCATCTAGTTGGCTGTGAATGACTGATGGGACCAGGATGGCAAAATGGATTAAAAAGATGATACTGAAAGAAAAAAAAAATGAATGACTGGTGGGTAAGGTCCTAGCTGCCCAGTTAAGGCAGATTGTAGTGGACAATGTCTGTGATATTGACAGGCTGGTGGCAACTGAAATCGTGACAGGTTTGGGACATTTATCTGCTTTGTCAGGTCAGATGATTTTAGTTGGTTCTTGTGGTAATTTGTCTTTGAGATATCCACACTCCAGAACTACTCTAGTTCCAGAATGGAGCGTGTCTCAGACCTTCCCTGCAAATGACTTTCGGTTGTGACAGCAGTGTGAGAAAAGCCATAAAGGGAAGAGATGGGTGCAGGGGACCCATCTGCTCATTTATTCTCCAGGCAGGACAGAGGTGTAAATTACCGCTTCTTTGCCACATCTCTGCACCCTGTGGGCATCATGCTTTGGCCAGAGGTTCTTTTGCCTTGTTAGCAAAGCTGATGGCACCTTATGTTCAACGGAGAAAGCAGTTGTTCCAAATTTATTTTCCTTGGGGAATAGACTCCAAATTGGAGATTTGAATGCAGGCTTACAGCTTAGCTCTCGGCCAAAACACCTGCCATGGAGTTAGGGCAGCAGGACTGGGAGAGGCTTCAGCCAATCAATCCCCTGGGAAGTTCTGAAACTGGGACTGTCTGAAGGGAGATAAAGGGGAGGATCTTCTACCCTGCAGTTCTTCAGGGAGGGGGCATAACCTATGATGAGATTGGTTTCCTGGGCTCAGGGCCATGCTTGAGGACAGTTGTAGTGGGGAACTCTCCAGAGCCAACACTCTGGGCATTTGGGGGACTGAGTGCTTTCGTCCAAAAGCGCAGGCAACTGAAAGGAAAAGAAAACAAAAGTTCCCTTGCAGGGGATCCGGGCGCAGGGGATGGTCTGCTTTTGTCCTCAGCAATTGTTGGTCTAAGAGGTAGAGCATTTCCTAGGAAGGTAGCACAAAATAGTAACCAGCAGCGTGAGCAAAACAGGGGTTGAGTGGGGTTTTGTGTGTGTGTGGGTGTGTATCTTACTTAAATACAATTGTAATAGCAAACAGGGAAAAAAATGATTAGACTCCTACCTTCCTCTAATTACTTGTTTACACTTGCAGCATTATTGTCTGGTCAATATTCTTATGTATGATCCAAATTTACAACATTATGATTGTGGGTATTATGTATATGGGGTACATAATAATATTTGTATTATTTATACAAAGAAGGCACAAGTTTTTGCTGATCACAATGTTGTTTTTTTTTTTGTTTGTTTTTTTGTTTTTTTGAGACAGAGTCTCACTATGTCACCCTTGGTAGAGTGCCATGGTGTCACAGCTCATAACAACCTCAACTTTTGGGCTTAAGCGATACTATTGCTTCGGCCTCCCAAGTAGCTGGGACTACAGGCACCCGTCACAACGCCCAGCTATTTTTTTGTTGTAGTTGTCATTGTTTAGCAGGCCTGGGCTGGGTTTGAACCTGCTAGTTTGAGTGTATGTGGCTGGCGCTGTAACCACTGTGCCATTAAATTATTATTATTTTTTTGAGACAGAGTCTCACTTGTAACCTTTGGTAGAGAGCTGTGCTGTCACAGCTCACAGCAACCTTGAACTCTTGGGCTCCAGTGATCCTCTTGCCTCAGCCTCCCAAGTAGCTGGGACTACAGGCACAGGCCACAACGCCTGCCTATGTTTAGAGACAGGGTCTCGAACTTGTGAGCTCAGGCAATCCATCTGCCTCGGCCTCCCAGAGTACTGGGATTATAGGCATTGTTTTTGAATTTTCATTACAGGAAGCATATAGGATTGACTCTTTAATAAACATATTTAAAGACTGATATTTTCCCTTGTTACTTTTTTCAGTTGTCCAATATATACACTTTTACTAACAATATTAAATAATACACAATAATATTACGCAGCATTAAAAATAATTCTCCTTAGATCCACTTCCTATAGGTAACCACTGAATCTTGGTATATTTTCCTACAGTGGTTCTCAAAGTCTAGTTCCCAGGCTAGTAACCTCAGTAGAACCTAGGAAAGCAAATTTTCACCCCACCCCAGATCTACTGAATCAAAGCTCTAGGGGTGTGGACCAGCAATGTGTTTTAAGAAGACTTCTAGGTATTTGGGATAGATCAGTATTTGAGAACCACTTACTTATAATTTCCTTCCTTCCTCCTTCTTCCCTCCCTTCCCTTCCCTTCCCTTCCCTTCCCTTCCTTTCCCTTCCCTTTTCTTCTCTTTTTTTCTTTTTTCTTTTTTTTTTCTGAGACAGAGCCTCAAGCTGTCCCCCTGGATAGAGTGCTGTGGCATCACAGCTCACAGCAACCTCCAACTCCTGGGCTCAAGCGAGTCTCCTGCCTCTGCCTCCCAAGTTGCTGGGACCACAGGCGCCCGCCACAATGCCCGGCTATAGCCCAGGCTAGAGTACCTTGGCATCAGACTAGCTCACATCACACCTGGCTAATTTTTTTCTATTTTTACTAGAGACAGGGTCTTGCTCTTGCTTAGGCTGGTCTCCAACTCCAGAGCTCAAAGGATCCTCCCACCTCAGCCTCCCAGAGTGCTAGGACTATCGACATGAGCCATCGTGCTGGGCCTCTCTCTCTTTTCTTTCTTGACAGGATCTCGCTCTGTCTCCTAGACTGGAATGAAGCAGTGTGGTTGTAGCTCACCATAGCTGCAAACTCCTGGGTTCCGTGATCCTCCTGCCTCAGCCTCCCAAGTAGCTGGTGCTAAAGTTTTGTGCCACCATGACCAGATAACTTTTCTTTCTTTCTTTTCTTTTCTTTTCTTTTTTTTTTTTTTTTTGGAGACAGAGTCTCACTATGTCGTCCTTGGTAGAGTGCTGTGGCACTGTAACCACTGTGCTATGGATGCTGAGCCAACTTTTCTATTTTTTGTGGAGTTGAGATCTTGCTATATTGTTCAGGCTGGTCTTAAATTCCTTGTGTCAAGTGATCCTCTCACCTCGGCCCCCAAGGTGTTGGTATGTCGTATTAGAGGCATGAGCCACCATGCTCCACTTATATTCTACTTTATCGTGTAACAATTTTTCAGAAGCATCATTAGGTCAGGTAACGAGTTGATTTTTTTTAGACATGGAAAATTTGGTGTGGTATTTAAGTGTAGAAATAAGGCTAAATATGGTGTGGTGTGTGATAACACAGCCACATTTGTGGAAGGCTTCCTTTACTCCTCTTCATTACCGTATAGCATGATGATGCTGGAAATGTGTTTGGATGGAATTGTTCAATTGTTTGGGGGAAGATTTACAAACATACCTTGTCTCATTTAGGGTGAGTGAGTAACAATTTTATCCAGGCAGGTGACACAGAGCCTAGCACCTGCAGTTCTCAAATAAGAGTTGGTCTCCAGACGTCTAGGTGGGCAGGCATGATGTGCTGTTGGAGATGCTGCCTGGGTCCGTGGTTTTGGTTGAAGAATAACCCTTCCTCTTGCCTCATGACACAGCAGAGGTGAGGAGCATCATGTCCATTGGTAGACTCCAGACTGTCCAGACTGGCAGGCCTGACTTTGGCCCACCTTGGAAAATGCCTATAGACTCTTCTTGCCTTGCGATGGTATTCGTTAGGCTGAAAGAGGCGGGCGAGGGATCCACAGTCGTCTCCACAGTATAGCCTTCCACATAAAGTCTTGCCAGTCATCTTCCAGGAAATAACCTTTCAAGATGTGATTTATGAGCACTCAGGTTGGGGAAGTGGCTTGCTCAAGATCACACGCTTGCTGTGTGCTGGCAATGCTGGGATTCCAATCCAAATCACCCAACTCCAAATCCTGCCCTCTTTCTTTCTTGTAATTTTAATTTTTTATTGCTTTGAGACAGAGTCATACTCTGTTGCTCTGGGTAGAATGCTGTGGCATTGTAGCTCAAAGCAACCTTAAACTCTGGGCTTCTAATGAACCTCTTGCCTCACCCTCCCCAGTAGTTGGGACTATAGGCACCTGCCATAATGCCAAAATAGCTTTTTTTTCTGTGTGTGTGTGTGTGTGTGTGTGTGTATTTTTTTTTTTTAAGTAGAGACAGGGGTCTCGATCTTGCTCAGGTAGGTCTCTAACTCCTGAGCTTAAGCAATCCATCAGCCTCAGCCTCCCAGAGTGCTAGGATTATAAGTGTGAGCCACCTCATCTGCCTTTCTGCCCTTTTTCTATTCTGTGGTGCTGCCTCTCGGCATGCGTGTGGTTCTGTCTTATCCGCAATAGACAGGGAAGCAGGCAAAGGGACAATGTCAGACTGTTTTGGCGAGCAGTAGGCACCTGTATTAGAACTTCTGGGGAAGGAAGACAACATGGAATGTAGCATGATGTAGTGTAAAATGAGTGAGTTCCGGGACCAGAATGACCTGATTTAGAAACAGAGCTGAGGCTCATAGGAGTTGTATGACTGTATCGGTTATTAACTGCTGTGTAACAAATGACACCGCAAACTTAGTGATTAAAAAAAAAATCAGGAGCCTATTGTGCAGACAGCACATGGGGATATGCCCCCTCCCCTGCTGCAACACAAAGGCTGCCCTAGGTAAAGGTCACTTTCTAAGCTCTAGAGAAAGAGGGTTCCCCCACCCCCAAGCATCTCAGACTACATGAGGGGCAGGTGTCAGAGACATGCCCTAGAAAATACAGTAGTCCCTCTTGATAAGATCACAACTTAGCCTCTTTTTTTTTGTGTGTGTGTGTGCACTTTTTGGCCAGGACTGGGTTTGAACCCACCACCTCTGGTATATGGGGCCAGCACCCTACTCTTTTAAGCCACAGGTGCTGCCCACAACTCAGCCTCTTGAGCAGGCATAAGAGTTGCCTTCACATCCCTGACAACAGACTCTTGAGGGCATCCACCCCATGTGGCATGATGCTAATTCTCTGGAAGTTCAATGTGAGCCACTTCTGTGAGGTTATTCTCATCTATTAATTGTTGTCTCTGTTTTTTGTCCCATACTTGTTGATATCTCAAGTGTCTGCTCTTTCTCCATCTAATCCTGGGTACAATTAACAAAGTGCTTTCTGGAGATCTTGGGAGCTATAGCTTTCTCAATCATCTCTGGGTAATTACAGGAGAAAAGTATAACTTTGTTGCCATGGGATATCATGGATATCCCAAATCCTTGCTGGAGAGAAATAAGACCAGGCTGAATATCTGTTCTGAATTATCTTTCTGCTTCAACAGAGCCCAGGAGGGACCCTAACTTGCAAAAAGTATATTATTCAGCCTGATGCTGATTTCATTTCCTAAAAGAGATTGGGTCCAAATAACACTTTAATTGAATTCAGCCTCTTGACCTGACACTGACTGGGTCCTCCCTCCTGATGCCTTCCAACACTAGACAAAGGAGGAGGAGGAGGAATAGATACATGAAGTGATTTGCCTGGATTTATAGGCCAAGCCACTTCCACATTCCATAAAGCCCAAATGACTGCATAGGAAACAGCTGCAGTATTTACTGGGGCCTGGGAAGGCCTCATTACTGTCCTACATCCTTGCTCGACTGCACATGGAGTGCAGTGGAGGGGGTAATAGGCTTTGCTGCCTGGCACCTGGTGTTTCTGCCACATGCCTAAGGCCTCTGGTGAGAGTGAGGGGCAGAGGAGAGATGTCATTAGTTCCTATTTTTGTCCACTCACTCAAGGAATATTTATTGAGCACCTACTATGTCAGTCACTGTATTGCACCAGGGCTATAGTGACAGACATGGCCCCTGTCTTCTTAGAGGATGTCTTCTAGAGGGGCTCTGCCTAACAATAACCAGTAACAATGAACATTTAGATTGAAACTCATTCAGATGAAGTCATATAAAAAATTCAATTCTGTGGTCACACTTGCCACATTTCAAGTGCCCAATGGCCACATGGGACTGGCGGTGATGGAACTGGACAGCACAGGTATAGGACATTTTCACCGTTGCAGATGATCCTCTCAGATATGCCAGTGTGGAGAGTCCGGACATCGTTATTAAGTGAACAAACGAATACATACGTATATGAGATAACTATATGGTGATGCTATGAAGTAGTGCAATGGGGCAATGGTCTGGGTGGGCCTCTCTGAGACCTGGGGAGGATGTGAGTGACAGCAATGCTTGGAGCCTCCTGGGAATGTAAGAAGGCCAGTGCAGCTCAGGGTGGGAGCAGGAGGGAAGGAAGGCAGAGGTGGGGCCAGGCGGCCTGATCTGTGAAGTCTCAGGGAAGAGAGTGCATCCAGTTCTAGGTGGTGGGAGCTGTTGCAGGGTGGTCTTGAGGGAAGGCTGTGATCTGATTCATGTGCTAACGGCTCCCTCTGGCCTCAGGTCATCAGATCATCAGTTGATTGTGAGTAGAGGAAGGCAAGGGTGCAGGCAGAGGGACCAGGAGGGAGCTACTGATGTACGGACGGGAGAAGTAGGCTGCCCTGGAATCAGAGTAAGGGGCAGCAGCTAACCCCCAGAGGGAGGCATTGTTCACGACCATAGCTGTAGATCCTACACTTGTCCACGGCATCATCTCATCTAACACACCTTTGTCCCTCAAATCCCTTCTAGCTCCTTCTCTTGCCATTCTAGTTCAATTTCTACACTGCCTCTGGAGTCACCTATCCTCGCAGGCAGATCTGATGAGGTCAGTCCTCTTCAGGGGCTGCTGGCTGAACCCAGGCAGTACTCCGGACTAGTTAACCTAGTCTAGGAGGCTCTTCACTCTCTGGCCCACGTCTCTGTCCAGCGTCACCTCCCTCTATCGACCCTGGACTCCAGGCTTCAGCCACGCTGATCACCTGGGCTCATACAGTTCCTTCCCTCTGCCATGGACTGGCTATCTCCAGATCTTTGGGTTTCTAGGCTCAACTTAGAAATTCCACCCTCAAGAAGACATTTCTGTCCCTCCAAATCTAGGTCAATGTCCTTACTATGAGATCCCATGAAACCCTGCTCATCTCTTCAAATTGAATTATAATTGCTTGTTATGTGTTTCCTGCATTAAACTAAGGTCAGTTTAGTAGGGACGATGGCTGTCTGGTTCGTGATCGTGTGCAGCTCAATGCCTAGCCCATACTAAATTCTTTTTTTTTTTTTTTTTTTTTTTGAGACAGAGCCTCAAGCTATCCCCCTGGGTAGAGTGCCATGGCCTCACAGCTCACAGCAACCTCCAACTCCTGGGCTCAAGCGAGTCTCCTGCCTCAGCCTCCCAAGTAGCTGGGACTACAGGCACCCACCACGGCGCCGGCCATTTTTT